>KK503060.1:56363-79326 GCA_000688735.1 Glossina austeni | reverse complement strand
CCTTCGCTGATTAATTATATTTTAGTTGCAAAGCTATTCTCGCGTGTAGTTGACAAACGTAAGAAATTGCGCAATGCATTTAAAACAAATATTTTCAGTCAAATTATTATTCAGTGTAATTTTGGCAACAGGTATTTTAAATACATTAAAAATATTAAATAACTAAAATTTTTTTTTACAAACTATAACAAATAATTTGAGGTTTAATCAAGTCGTCTAATGCGGATGAAAACAATGAAACTAGACACGTTTGTAATATCAGTGGCGAACCAAGACGATGCGTTCCCCATGCTTGGTGCAAAAGTGATAGAAATGTTATTCATTTTTACGATGATCAATGCGATAGGGATCCCAATGGAATCCGTCTGGTTTGCTGTTTACAATCGCATTTATTAGTACCTAAGGTGGACAAGAAACCTAAAATTGCTGTAGATCTACCTAAAGATTATTTGGCCAGAAAAAGTATGTAAGAATGAAAGTATGTTCAATGATGTGATTAGTAAATTGCTACAATTATTTACAAGACAGAGTGCGATGACTATTATCGACCTATAGACGGGTTAACTCATGGCGAAAAAGTCTTAAAGAGAGAATTTCCATTTATGGTTAGTAGAAATAAATGAGAATTCATTTTGATTATCCCAACAAGGACTAAGTAAATTTTTGCAAATATAAATGGAAAAGATATATGTTCATAAAAAGTGCATATGAAAAGCTTGTCCATCTGTCCGCTTATTAAAAACAAGGCCACAAGAGAAGGAAGGAAGGAACACGATAAGTGGCAGCACTGGGCAAACTTTAAGTCCATGCGACCTTAAACATATCTTTTTGAATTGGCACTTGCAGCACACTTTGTCGGCTTTGTTCCTTGAATAATTCAAGTCGTAGTTGATACCTTATCATTGGACGTTTTCATAGAAATGATTCACTTTCGCTTGCCACAGTCAACGTTGGGTTAGATGGGAACGTTGTGGAATCTTTTAGTGTTTCTGCTTTTTCGGAAGCAGCCATTGAAATTAAAACACTCTATACTTCTACAGAAGTTATCCAAGTTCCCCACTTTTATCAAAATCCCTACTCCGCCTAACTGTGTTATCTTCAATTATTGTGAACGCGATAAACTTGAAATAAAGTTTTTTATAAAAAGTATTAAGGTCACGTCTTTCCATACCCCGCACGTTTCCCTATCAATAATATGCAGCAGAGTAAGCTGTGAAAAATACGCAGTGCGTAGCGTCGACATGAACGGAATTTGTTGATTACGCGTCATTTTTAAGAGATAGGGCTTTTTGCACCTTTTGCATATTTTGAAGGAGAATGCAGGTAAAACTCTAGCGTTGAAGACTAAATGTCTAGCATGGCAAACCACATTAAGAAGGATGTATATTTCCAGGTAATCATTCTCTCACCTTTGCCTCGGCGGCCTGGGTGTTAAGTCGGATTACGACATTTAATTAGACCTTTCGGTTGAAAGACGTAGTTTTTGATGTGCAGGTCGAGGCGTTTGTTAGCGAGTCGGACTAGTTCAACAATAGTTGAACGTCGTTTACGCGGCATTACATATGCAATTTGTCTTCACACAATTATTGAAATATATTCACAAGTAACATGTTTTTGTTGCTTGTAACGACAAAAATGATTATAGTTGGATAACATAGGGAACCTCTGTACCATGTGAGCTTAACTGTCTGAGTATAACTACCTGTCCTTTCTTTTTTGCCGAAATTTGCTTTGAATCAAAGAGAAACCTACAGTATGCGGTGAACACTACGGTTCACTTTAGTTGCCACTTTAGTTGGTTTCAAGTTTTCCTCAAACAAATTTCTCATCCCGAAATTGTACCGAATTGTAACTATTATCCTTGGCTGATGTAGCACTTACAACGACGGTGCTAATGGATAGTTTGACAGATTAAATTTTCAGTGATATTTAGATTCCCTAGAGATTTTCTTTTTTTTTGTGACTGGACCAACCACTCAGGGCACGTCCCATATTCGGAAAGAGATAGGAGGAAATAGCCTAATCCGTAACTCTTATGCCTTTATCTACCGAAGTATCCTCTATCGCACTAAGATTTGAACCCGCGAACACTCACTTGGCAGTCGCAAGTCGTTGATAACCTCCAAGGTCTGCTAGTTATTGTGTATTTATCGCAGCTGTTCTTAAGTTTCACTCGTTAATATTGATTAATTTTCGAGCAGAGAGAAACAGTCAGCCATCGTTAAAACGATTTAGTTCTGAGATATGAATGTATGCGTATGTATATCTAAGATAAGTACTTGTGCATGGGCGTTGTCTAGCGTCCCTGCTGTGCAATCCTAAGTATTTTAAATTGAGATAGTGCTTTATATAACTACCCTTTTGTAATGGGTACGAAAAGGATTCATATACGGCCATCTTAATGTATGGTTCTAACATTTCCGGTACAGTTTGCTTTAGGGTGGAAGGCCAAAAACGACAACGCGACAATCGTATATAAATGCGGCGCTAGTTTTATCGCAGCCAGATATGTCCTTACGGCTGCTCATTGCTTTTACGATAACGAGTAAGTAGGGAAGCAGATCTACGAACAGTCACTACACGTAATTCGAATTAATTCCGTTGCTATTTTAAAAATCTAGCGGTTTACCTTCTGTTGTGCGAGCGGGCGGTATAAGCCTTGCCGATAACGATGTGCAAAATATTGAAATCGCTGAGTGCATCGAACATCCTGATTATGAATATCCATCATCCTATAATGACATAGCATTAGTCAAACTGGCCGAATATAGAGAGTAAGTGCATTGATGCGAATAGGAAAACACTGAAATCTGGCAAAGTAACGAGTGTTTTATTTCTAGACCGGCATCTATGGTGGAACCTGCAGCATGTCTACCTGACTATAATGGTCTACAAGCCCACGACAATGTAATTGTTTTAGGTTATGGACAAACCTCTTTCGGTTAGCTGAAATTGAACGGTACAAAGGAACCATAATTAATGATATTTGATTTTTTTAGCTGGTATTGCGTCCGAAGATTTGTTAAAAGCCACTCTGAAGGTTTATCCACAAAGTCAGTGCGAACAAGATTATCCACCTGACGAGCTGTCTCGTAACCTTAGGAACGGTATATCAGAAAATTTTATCTGTGCCATAGATCCAGAGAATCTAAGAGACACTTGCCAAGTATTATAGACGTAAGTATTAGTTTGCATGAGATTAACTTATTTTAATTTACAGGGTGATTCTGGTGGACCCCTAGTTAAGGTGCTCGTTGATAGACCTTATATTTTCGGTGTTACTTCGTTTGGCGTTGGCTGTGCATCAGGAATGCCTGGTATTTACACAAGTGTCGCCGAATACATGCCCTGGATAGAGAAGATTATCTGGCCCGATGTTTACTAGAGTGTTGGCTTAAAGCAATAACCGGACAGTTTCATTGCTTTAAACCTGTGGGATGTAATACTTCTTATGAAGATTATAGCTGGAATGAGAAGATTACGTTATAGTGTTGAAAATTTACACAATTTTTTTTGTTATATCTGCGGAGCTGTTTTTGTAACTAAGCAAATTATGGAACTCGAGTTCACTTTATTTTCCATAAGTAAAATTATTAAAAAATAATTCACCATGTTTTACTTCATGCATATATGGGATTAGTTAGTGCTAACTCACTTCTTTCCACAATTGCTGGAAATGAGAGCCAATGACACCGTCTTACAGAGAACATTTATTTCAAAAAGAATTAAAATTTTTATGTATAAAATGATGAAATAATTTTCGTAAGTAAGTTGTCTAACTTTATTTTTTAGACCCATCACCGAAGGATAGATGATGTGTACAAGTCGTCAAAGCGTTTGCAACACTTAAAAGGAAGCTCGAGAGATCCCACAAAGTATACATAAATTCGATCGGCGTCAATTCTGAATCGAACCAAGCATGTCCGTCTGTTCGTCCGCCCATCTATGTAAGGTCTGTTGCACGCATCCTTCTAGCCGCATAAGCGAATCTATCAGCTTTCGCATGAGAAGAAGCATTGATAATCGCGTTCGCGGCTTGGCATAAAAAATGGGTGGAATGACTTGTCTACACTATCATGTAGACTGAGAATACGTCTGTTTTCGGTAGAATATCATTTTTTTTTAAATTATTTTTACAACGGGGTGCAAATAAATCTTTAAAAAGGAAAACGTATCCTCTATGGGTGATGCTATAATTCCTGTACAAAAATCGAAGAAATCAGGCCCGACCATCCGATATTGTAGTATATCAAAATTTGATTTGTTCATTAAAATCTTTATAAAGGAAGCGTAAGAAATCCCATAACCAGTGACCTTGACCAGTGCGTTACAATGGGAATGCACCTAAGCATGTCCGTCTGACGGTGCGGCCATTAAATATTGAGCTTTTTGAGGAACATTCCCTTTTTTTGATAAATATAATGAAATCAAAACACTAGAAAAGCCAGAGACCCTCACTATAATTTTTACAAACATGGTAAAGCGGATTAAATAGGTCGTACTTGGTTCTACAATGGCACAAAAATATTGACTTATGATTATCTATTGAACGTAGCGAAATAACAATTCTGATAATGATTCCTGGCAGACATTATCCGATTTCTAAAGTCAGAAATTGTATAAGTCTTAACCGATTTATATAAGGCGAGAAAGGTAACATTGGGTCTCAACCAAGTCCCTGTACTACGAACACTAAGAATTGTTTGTGTACATTGATTGTATTGTAATAAGTGGACTCACACGGCATAGCCATATACCTAAGCAAGATGAACGAATTCATCGCAGTACTTAGAGCTTACATTAGTATTTACATAAATTTCGAAAATGATTGCCAATGAGATTTAATTTCATTAATTAGTTTAAGCCTTTCTGCTCCGAAATATATTTTTTGTATTTAATAATATTTTGTTTCATTGGATAAAGTAAAGTGTTTCATATATAAGGCCTGGGTAGCCGAGTATGTAAGAACAGGGACTACCGAGTTTGGGTTCACGCGTTTTCAATCTCAAATGCGTTAGAGTTTGCTTTAGTCGTAGCTATTGTGAGGCGTCAGTCGGTGAAGGCATTGATTGGGCACACATCCACTAAGTTCCTTCTCTTTGCCAGCTTCTTTCTGACAGTCACCGTCCTACACGAATAGGTGACTTCCCCTAAGTTGTTTGTCATATCAAAAAAAAAAGAAATTTTCTTTTCCAAACGTCATATATCCCAAGTGCTAGCACTGTTTAATTCCATGTCAGACGAACGAACGAACGAAAACTAATCTTACTAGAAAATGGTTTTATTGTAAGTAATAACTACTTCGCCATATAACCATAACAACGCTCAGGTTAAGGAGAGTATTTATTGGAAACATTGCCCCCTTTACAAAGGCGCGTGTCATTGTCTAACTGAGTTAATTACAATTTATGTCCTTTGTCTTTGTTACTTTGTTAGGGAAAAACTAAGTGTCATTGTGTCATTAACAGCAGCTCAATGGAAAGCCTTAGTTGCTTGAATATCATCTGTGATCAGAAGTCTTTTGTAACTGTAGCGTTTGTCGTTACATTTGCTACAAAGTCTCGTCTAATTGCACTTTAAGTGAATTGAACTGTGATTAGTAAACAAAAATTTAAATTTATTATCGCATAATCAGGTTGTGGTTTCAAAAGCATTGAGCAATTTAGATGATGAGTAAATCGCGGCCTATCTCTTATCGGGCTTACTTCATACAAACTTTGAAATTAATTTAATAAATCAATTAACCTCAAATTTAAATGTTTATCACCGCTATTGATTTCACTGGTTATTTAATTTTTAATTTAATTAAACAAATCGATTGCTTTTACAGTTGACACTTGCATGTACGGCACGCATTATGTAAAATCGTTTAGGGCACTATTTACTTCTTCGATGATAATTGTAAGATCGGTGTTAATGGAAATGTTCAGAAATGTTGTCTAGTGTAACGATTATTAGTTGCTATTATATACGACAGACACTGCAACTATAGCAGAGAACCCAAAAAAGTCTTCGTCACAACAAACCTCTCTAAAACCGAGTACAAAAGCGAACAAACGGAAGCTTTATAGTCGGGGAAGACTCTTAAACCCTAAATACCATATTACGTAATACAAGACTTCATTAAAAATCATACCGTGGTTCCGTACTTTCCAGTGAGCGTGCCCGAAAGGTGAACTAAACATAGCCAAGTAGTAAAAATTGGACTATGGGTGCCCTACTTATATAATAGGCTTAAGTGGGCCAAAGCCACCTTTTATGTCACCAAAGCTACCCGTCGTTAAATATTAAAAATTCTAAATGTTTGCCGTAAAAAGGGCCTTGAGAACTCTTATAAGGTATGGGATCCAAAAAATAGACTTAGGTTGTCTCAACTTGGCACAGATAGGTTGTACGTTAAATTGCTATTATGGACCAAGTTTCACAATAAAATATTAAAACTTAGACCGCCTTGTCATACGAAGGCTTACGTTCAAAACTTTCGACCATACAATAAAAATTCTTTCCATCCATAAAGAATACTCAAGTATCACTATGCTGCGATTTTTTGTATGAGACAAAAATTTGCAAAACTCACACTGAATTCTGAATCGATTCAAGCATGTCCGCCCGTCCATCTGTGTAATGTCTGGTGTAATCCTTCCTTCGATCGCAAAAATTATTTTACTCTTGACTTAAGATTTGGCAAAAACATTGGAAATTCCTGCACACTGGTTGGTATTATAAATGAGTGAAAAGTACAGTACCACCTAAACTGGGAAAACCACTGTGTTTTTCCAAAGCAGGAAAACAATTTTTTTTTTTTGCTCATTGCTCATAAACACACTACAGTAGGTAATTGTACAAAAATTTATACTTTTGGCGACGTCGTAGTACTTATGCGAATATGAAAAAAATTGACCACGCCTATATAGTCTATTAAAATTTGATTTTTTTTTCAATATCTTTAAAACACGTAGAAACAAGCTTCGAAAACTCCATAAAGTATATAGATCTTCGCCCAGTTTCAAGTTCGAAATGCACCTAAGCGCGTCCCTCTGGTCGTTTGTTCATCTGTTCGTCTGCCTAACTCTGTAGTATTTGTAGTAAAAGGTCTCCCCATCGCCTGCAAATTCGCAAAATAATTTTAAAATGATCTCAATCATACAAAGACGCCCTTACAACACCCGCACACCTATACCACAAAAACTGGGAACATCTTTGCTTTCCGAGTTTTTTGCTCGTTATACATAACTTACAATGAAAACACGATATAAATTTCCACTTTTAATCTGAAAATAGAAAAAATCAGCCGCACCCAACTAGTATTATAGACTATGAGAAATGAATTTTTTTTAAACTTTTCTGTTATAACTGTGATGGGAATAAAAGATCCGGCCGAATATAATATTCTCTCTCGTTTGTGTTTACATTGTTCTAGCATTGCTACCACACATTATGCTTACTTAAAACGATTTGTAAATTTAGTTAATGTTACCTTATTATGGAATGATGGACACTCCTAAGCACTATGCTCGATATCGACACTCTACACGCAGGTAAAAGCAAGATTTACACCATGTGCTAGGACTATTGCGAGAGTAAACCACTCAATTTTTTTTAATTATAACACAAACGCTGTAATTCAGAAAGTAGTTTAGGCTTAGGTTTAATAAGTAGAAGAGATATTCGATCGTTATACTCACTTATCACACAAAGAACGCGAAAGTGGCCGATATCGATCTGATATATACTGAGCTAAGTCCTGTGACCCGAAATATACTGAATGGTGGTCGACCCAGTGTTTATATAGAATTGTATATATTTTCTGGATTTTGCTCGAGAAGGCAGTCGAGGCAGCCCCTTATACACACCAGTACTAGAGAATACCAAATGGAATATCTGGTTACTGCTGCGCTGGAACTGGCTACTGTTAAAATTTTTCCTAACGCACACAAGATTATCCATCCTGTCAGGGATCCCTCTTAGCCAACGTGATGATGACGCAGAGAGGTTAACCTCTGTGAGAGATCAAGGGATGGTAAGATGTATCTGCCAGGCACTTGGAAAACACTTTAAGCAATGATTCATTTCAAGGTGACTGTTGCAAGACCGTGATAGAAAAGATGACTTCTATGCTGACGGACCGTACACCGCATCATTTAGTAGTAAAAGCTTGCTTATCAGAAATATTTTCTATATATGCGAGAATATATAGGAATGAGAAAATGGTTTGGTATGATTATTAAGAGGAGAAAGCTTTCCAACGAAATATTACAATGAATCCCCCCCCCGCCCCTTCCGGCGCATTAGATTAAAAGTTTCGTAGAAGCTATACCTTTAAATAAATAAATTCACGCGGGAGAGAGTATCTGAAAAATCCCCATTTATCAGCAAAAGATTTGACGAGGAATAAACAATTTCCCTAATAAAACGTATTTGTAAAGCTTTTTGATTTTCTTTTTTATACATATATAATTATATGAAATTGAATCCTAATCTATTTGCATCCGTTCGCTGATTAATAGTATTTTAGTTGAAAAACTCTTCTCGCGTTTACTGCGTACACTTAATAAATTACGTAATGCATTTAAAGCAAATATTTTCAATTAAATTTGTATTTAATATAATTTTGGTCAAAGGTATTTGAATTAAATCAAAAATAAATGAATAAATATAGAAAAAACAATATAATAAATAATTTAAGGCTTAATTGAATTGTCTAATGCGGATAAAAATAATGAAACTGTACACGTTTGTAATACCAGCGGCGAACCAAGTCTATGTGTTCCCCATACCTTGTGTAAACCCAAAAAAAATGTTATTCATTTCTACGATGATCGATGCGATAGAGACGCGAATGGAATTCTTCAGATTTGCTGTTTAATGTCGAATTTATTAGTACGTGTTGTGAAGGAGGAACCTGCGACTACCGCAGTTACAACTAATAGAACTTTAGCCGAGGAAAGTATGTAAAATGTCAATGTTTATTAATATGATTATAATTCATTTATTCACAATTTAACGCAGTGTGTGATCGATATTATCGTTCTATGAGGCCGATAACTCATGGCGCAAAAGTTTTAAAGAGAGAATTTCCATTTATGGTTAGTAGTAATATGAAGGAATTCATTTTGGTTCTCATAACAAAGACAAAACAGTTAGTTATGTAACTGATAAATTTTTGGCAAATAATAATGAAAAGAAGTAAGAAAATTATACTCGATCGTGAGAGAATCTTTTATGCATCCTTCATGACGGCCAGCATATATTCATAAATAAAAGCAAGCGTCATGGGTTTTTTTCAAAACAAGAGTTCATATCAGAATAAGTAAAAAATTGCATTCGGTCGGGACAGAATCTTTTACACCCATCACTGTTATCCTGGAAGAAAAGAGACGAACTACATTTTCATAGTCTATAATATTGCGTGTGCGCGGCAGATTTTTTCTATTTCCAGAATAAAAGTGGAAATTTATATTCGCTACGTATTGTACTTTATGAGGAACAAAAAAACAAGCGACCACAGTTGCCTACGCGGTTGGGTATTGTAGGCATGTCCTTTCACCATTTTGGGTCATTTTTGTGAAAGGAAGAATATTTACCCCAGATAGTGCACAATTGGGCAGGCGGACGGATAGACAGACAAACCGGCGGGCGTGTTTTAGTGCATTTCAAATTTGAAACTAGCCAAGTATTTATTTACGTTATGGGGTTTTTGAAGTTCGCCTTTGCCCGTTCCGTAAAGGCTTTGAGAAAAAAGAATTAAATATTGATAAACTATAATATTGGGTAGGCGTGGTCAATTTTTTTAATTTTCCTCCATCGCCCATAGAGAATCTGTCCAAATTTTTGCACATGTGTTTGCTGTGGTTTATCAGCAATGATCGAAAAAACCAGCTTTTTATTCCAGAGGTGTTCTCTGTTTAAGCAGTAATGTAGGCATGTCGTTCGAACTCGCATGTCGTTTGATTCATTTTCAATACCAATCTGCTTGCAAGCTTGTGGTCATGATATATATATATATATGCGCATTCATGATATATATATATATGTACATATTTAAAAAAATATATCACATATATATATACTATCCATACATATTGTTTAGCATCTCTGATGCGTATTTCTATATATTTTAAATCGCGAAAAAATTTTATACACCTATCCATTGCTAATGGGGTATAAAAATTCGGAAATAGATTAATATAAAGCTGGCCTAATAAATGATTCTAACATTCTCGATAAAGTACGCTTTAGGATGGAAGGCCAAAAACGACAACGCGACAATCCTATACAAATGCGGCGCGAGTCTTATCTCAGCCAGATATGTCCTTACGGCTGCTCATTGCTTTTATGATAACGAGTGAGTAGGGAAGCAGACCTATGGACAATCACTATACGCAATCCAAATTAATTACGTTACGCCATTTTCACAATTTAGCGGTTTACCTTCCGTTGTGCGAGCGGGCGGTATAAGTCTTACCGATAACGATGTGCAAAATATTGAAATTACTGAGTGCATCGAACATCCTGATTATGAATATCCATCATCCTATAATGACATAGCATTAGTCAAACTGGCCGAGTATAGAATGTAAGTGCATTTGTATGAATAGAAAAAAAAAAACAGGAACAAACTGAGAAAGCAATGTATTTCTAGTCCGAGTTCTAAATTTGAAGGAGCAGCATGTCTTTGGACACCTGATCGTATAGATGATCATGCTAATGTAGTTGTCTTAGGCTACGGACAAACCTCTTTCGGTTAGCTGAATTTGGTCGTTACAAGGGAACCATAATTAATGATATTTGATTTTTTTAGCTGGTATTGCGTCCGAAGATTTGTTAAAAGCCGCTCTGAAAGTTCATCCGCAAAGTCAGTGCGAACAAGATTATCCACCTGACGAGCTGTCTCGTAACCTTAGGAACGGTATAACAAAAAACTTTATCTGTGCCACAGATCCAGAGAATCTAAGAGACACTTGCCAAGTACTATAGTCATAGGTATTAGTTAACGTGAGATTAACTTGCATTCATTTACAGGGTGATTCTGGTGGACCCCTTGTTGCATTAATCAAAAGAATACCATTTATTGTTGGTGTCACATCATTTGGTGTTGGGTGTGCATCAGGCATGCCTGGCGTCTACACAAGAGTTTCCGAATATAGTTCTTGGATCGAAAAAATCATTTGGCCCGATAATTTTAAAAACTAATTATATATCAAATATAAGTCTGACTTATATCGAAAAATATTGTAAACGTGTTAGTGAGTCGCACTTGTATAAATAAATGGTGTATAATAAAAGGACTTGTAAAAGTGATTCACCCATTTCCCGTTGAAATGATTCGCTGAAAGGCAAAAGGAATTGTAATTCTTTACTCCTGACGGCTGCATACCATACATCATAACAAGACCGCTTGGTTGGGACTCTACTTGCTCTTTACAAATTATCGATAAGACGCTCCCCAAACCTAGTTACCACTTCAATGAGTCGAAGTCTTCAACAGTTGTACCGCTTTACAGAGGGGACGATCGCTTCCAGTATATCCCCTCAACTTGTTTGTGTCGAATGTGCTGCATTTGAATAACAATTTCGAAAATGAATTTCGATGTGAATTTTCAATTAACGGAGAACTGATCGTCTTCGCCGATAAGCCATAGAAATGTATAAGAGGAAAATTGGTCTTATTCACTTGTCTGTTAAGGTAGTGACGATGCCTTAGCCTTGTAAATGCAACAAGTCAGTAAAAGTAAGTGAATTAGTTGAGTTTTTTGAAAATAGATTTAAAGAATCGCAAGCCCTTGACTTCTGCTTTAAAGCCTACAGTGCAACATGCCATGCTGTGGCTAAAAAATAAAAGTTTAAAAGCGTTCTCAATGGAAATCCAAAATTGTACGTAAGGGTTTTCATTAATCGAAAACAATATAATGAAGATTTTTAATGCAATCCTATGTCCATTACATGCCTGCTGTTCTCAAGATGTTTATGATTAGTTTATGGTGTATTTTTGGGGCCAAAGTGAAAATATTGATAGTCTTTTAAAAGCGCCTTTGTGTTTAAAGCAAATTGAAAAGTTCTAATCAAGCAAGATCGACCAGTGAATAGTGTGCATCACAATTGCCCAATAGAGTGAGTGCTTCACCTACGTTCTTATAAAGGATCAAAAATTTTATATTAACAGAAACGTTTAGTTTAATCGTATATAACGGCATACCTTTCAGGAAAATCCTGTTATTAGACGAGGCGATCCAGATTTAGATCCTATTATCTTGGTGGTGGAATCATGAAGCTTTAAAATCCTTCGTCTTTTACATAATTGAGTGTAAATCTTTGGGTTTTTTTTCGAATTATAGAAAATTCAGTTCTATTCAGTTCCAAGTTGAAGAAAACAGACCAAAACCCGTTATTTTCAAAATTGTTTTTCATTATTAATAAACATTTTTAATGTATGTATGGATGTGAATGTACTTTTCTTTGCTTCAATTTTATTATCTCGTTTTATTTGAGCGAAAGAGATTTTTGAACTTTCATTGACGTTGAATATGCGATCACCAGCAGCAGCTGGGTAATAATACATATTTAAAGTTTATTTACAGCTTTTCAATGTAAATTTTTTTTACCAAATAGGCTCCACTGTCCGCTAGCTTTTAAGCCGGTGCGCACACCTAAAACAGGGAATTCCAGCAATTCTTTCTCCTTGTGACTCGTAAAAGGCCTGGCAACATCTTCGTATAACTTGCACACGTCTATTGTGTTATTTTGAATCCTTATCGAAAATTCAATATATTGGGCGTGGATACGCAAGCAGCAGTTTCCAAGCAATTTTTTCACGTCGCTGATTTTGTGTCTCCCCATCCACCAATGATAGTTTCATAGATGGGACCAATTGCCTCGGGAGTTTTGACAAATGCTAATCGGGCATCTTGTGTGCAATGCATTTGAAAGTAAAACAGGTTAGCTTTGCTTAGGTGGAAGAACAGATGCGACGACTTTTTTTTTTGTGTAAAAATAACTAAATATTAACCAGTATTAATATATTCTTGTAATTGAAAGAGACTGCACTGATCGGTTTTCGAAAATGGAAGTCATCTTATACCCAACTGCCAACATCATCAATTTTCACAAAGTTGAAAAAACACGTTTTAGAAGTTGGATGTGATAGAAAAGGAGCCTTCAAATCTTTGTAACCAATTCCGATAGCGTTCCCATTAAAATGGATAATGAAGCTGCCGTATTGTAAGATATCAAGTTCAAATATTTCGCTTGCATCACTGTTGGTTCCCTTTTCTTTTATTGATGCTTTTCCCTGTAGTTCACTGCTAATAATGCTCTCATATGCTTCACCGTTTTCTTTAAGGCCTCCGAACAAAGTCAAATGTACTTCAGAGCATTTCTTGACGTGGACGTAGAACTCATGATTACCGTGAAGAGGAATATATTTTGGGTGCTTTAGTTGCTGACAAAACTGAAAAGGATTTATTACATGGAGTTTTCTCCTTTATCGCTGTTCTACATATAGCATCAGCCATTTTTTTTTTTTTTTGCTTTTATTCTTCTTTGAACCCCTTAAAAAAGTTTGTTTTACCTTTAATATGAAACGCGGATAAAGCGGTTTAAATAAATATGACATACACGACTACACTTTTTGTTCAAGAAGATATTGTACGAACGCTTTTCAAAATATTTTCCGGTACATGACTTGGCCAATTTGATTTCCTTAAATATTTGATTGTTTTAATTGTTCAAAGCGTTTACACAATCGATCGATAAGCGTTCCTGTCCTACTTTAATGACCTGTTATGAAAAAGCTGCTACCTAGTGACCGCGTCGACTATACTCGTCAAACGCGTAGCTTGTAACGAAATGTCTCGACAAAATGCACATACAGGCACACATTCTAAAATACATTATTAATGCAAATACTTATGCGTAACGATGAAATATTATGAGGAGATCGGGCAAGGACGGATGGACGTATCATGACGTATATGCTTGTCGTAACACAACTCTACTCTTTTTATGACATATACAGTTAATTAAAAATAATAAAAATTTTTGCTATTTTTATACCCATCAACGAACAATGAGCGGTATATTCGTTTTGTCGAAATGTTTGCATCGCCCAGAAGGAAGCTGCAGAGACCTCGCAAAGTATATATATTCTTGATAATTATCAAATTCTGAATCGATTTAAACATGTCAGTCTGTCTGTTTGTCGGTCTGTGTGTTATCTGCTGTAAACATTTCCCTGTTCGCGAAAATGGAGATATCATCTATAAATTTGCAAATGACCCGCACTTTTCAAGGTCAACAACGCCAACAACGTCCCCACGTCTATGGGACAAAAATTGAGAACATCTTTGTTTTTTGTGTTTTGTACTTGTCTCTCATAAGTTACAACCAAACCACGATATAATTTTCCAAGTTTATGCTCAAAATAGAAAAAATCAGCCGCGCCCATCCAATATTGCAGAGTGTGAAAATTTAGTTCTCTTCCTTTTTTTAGCCATTTCTAGGATGACAATGATGGGTATGAAAAATTCGATCATGGGCGAACATAACTTTCTTACTAGTCTATAGTCCACTACATGTAACTGTATTTTTTTTTACATGATTTGGAGTAAGGGTAACGGTAACAAATATTAGGGCGACCTATAACTAATCAATTATTTTATTTCAATTATAACGACGCCTTAAAATGTGGAGTCCGATCCAAGGTTACCTATACAGGAACTATCAAGAAGCCTTGGGTCTACCTGGTCCACCATACAAAGGCATTTAAAAGAAATTGGCAAGGTACATGGACAAGGTAAATGGATTCCACACCTATTGTCTGAGGCCAATAAAGATCTCCGGCGAACAATTTGTAATTCCACGCTTACCAGACTAAGCAGAGATCGATTTTTGTCTAGGATCGTAACTGAAGATGAAAAATGGATCCTTTAAGATAACATAAAGCGATCGAAACAATGGCTGTCTGCAAACGAGAGACCTCTTCCAATCTTAAACCAACCCTATCCTTGAGGAAGGTGTCATTGTGTATTTGGTGGGATTGTTCCGGCATAGTGCATTACGAATTATTGAAACCTGGGGAAGCAGTTACTGCTCACCTTTATTGTCAACAATTACAACGGTTACTGTCCGCACTCATACAATAAAGACCAGCTTTAGTAAACAGAAAAGTTGTGATACTCCAATAAAATAATGCCCGATCTCATGCAGCGCAGATTACTCAAGAGAAAATTAAGCAGTTAGGCTGGGAACTTCTACCGCACCCTCCATACTCTCTAGACCTAGCACCATCGGACTATCATCTGTTCACGTCACTGGGGCATTTGTTACGAACTAAAAATTTTAATTTCTTATCCGATGTCCAAACGCGCCTTGAATATAATTATATGTCACGCCCACCCCACTTTTTCAAAAGGGAGGTTGAACTTTTGCAGGAACGATGGCAACAAGTCATCGCAAACGACGGTGATTACATAAACGATTAAAAAACAAAAAAGTCATTTCAAAAAAACATTTTGTCTATGAATGCAAAATAATTGATTAGTTATGGGTTCCTCGAATATTTACATAAATTTTTTTGATTTTCTGAATTTTATGGTAGATGGTTGTCGACGTCATGTAGCATTTCTTTGGCCATTCCACTTGTAGACGATCGGTGAAAATTGTGTAATTGCATTAGATTAAGGGGACAAACGTTATTCGGTTGGTTGATTATTAAAGAACTCTGCCTGAAGTGTCTACTCATTGCTGATTGTTTATTTAAGTTAGTGCTACGCTGGATAAAAGGTCAGACATTACCCTCAAGGCCAAAGTGTACAAGATTACTTACCAGATATTTTATTTCGTATTTTTCGTAATTGTGTGTTAAAAAACAGAACTTCTTGGAGCGATCTAAAGGACTTGAAAAATATCGACTATGTAAGCGGAAAAAGCCACTTTGTAATAATTCTTTTCACCTGCAGAGTAACTCGTGAAGATGCCTTGGAGTAAAGAAGATAGAAGAACATAGAAAAGGGAGGTTCATCATGATGAAGTCGCATACATCACATCATTTGCTGTTGTCTACTATTCGGAAATGTCTTGTATATATAACAGATATCCCTTATGAATGGAATGCATGTAGAAGACTGCAGCGAACGCTTTTTAAGAAGTCAATACATTTTGTACACTGCTTCCTAACCAAATATTGTAATTTCTTAGCCTTAGCCGATGACATTGAAAATGCGAGAGAGGGAGAGATTATGGCAGCACCCGAAAGCCTCCGTTATATAGCATTGACTTGATTGATTCACTGATTAATCACATTTTAGTTGATAAACTGTTCTCGTAGTTAGCGGACAAACTCAATAAATCGCGCAATGCATTTAAAAGAAATATTTTCGATTACATTTTTATTTACAATAATTTTGACAAAAGGTATTCAAAAATTAAAATAATAATTCATTATCTCTTCCTTAACTAAAATGATAAATAATTTAAGATTTAATTGACGCGGACGAACCCGGTGGCGCTCTACACGATTGTGATATCAGCGGTGAACGAAGAATATGTGTTCCTCACACTTGGTGTAAATACGATGGAAATGTTGCTTTTGATGAGAAATGTACAACTGCTCCTACTGGAATCGCTCCGTTTTGCTGTTTAATGTCAAATTTGTTAGTGCGTGTTGTGGACGAGGAATCTAAAGCTATTGTAGACACAACAGAAGACACTTTGTCCTACCACAGTATGTAGATGGCCAATGGATGTTTGATGATGTGATTAGTAAACTTCTACATTTCTATTTACAATTTGACGCAGTGTGCAATGAATATTATCGACCTGTAAATGCGATAGCTGATGGCGACAGAGGCTTAAGAAGAGAATTTCCATTTCTGGTTAGTATTAATAAAAAGGAATACATTTTGATTTTCGTAAGAAAGGCTGTCGAACAAGAAAGCATGTAACTCAAGCACGAGTTCAAGTCAAAAAGGATGGTATGCATCCGAAACCCTATTGCGAGGAATATATACTTTCAAGGTGAAATCGTTTTCCCGCTTTTGTTTTGGGGCGGCCTCGCTACACTTAGTTACATTACGATATTTCCTCAAGCTGGTACATAGAAGTACACAGCTGTTTGATGTACAGTTCCCCACGCGGCTTCAAACGAACGGGATTGATTCAGCATAGTTGAGCATCGCTTATACGGAGTGGATCCACCAATAGTTGAACGTCGCTTATATCACATTTCAAGTTGCTGAAGATAGATTGTTGGGTAAAGTTAGTCAGAAATATAAGTAAGAAAAGTTTGTTACACTTGGACGGAATCTGCGGCATCTAGTAGAACGTTGAAAATATAAAGGTCAATGAGCCGGTCTCGATAATCGGAATGCAGTTATATTATAGTGCAGTATATCGTAGTGTAGGCAGTTTATATAGCAAACTTTTGACTTCTAGTAGCTATAGCGAGGGTATGCCGCTTGTTCTTAAGTCTCACTTATTAATGTCGACCGATTTCCAATTATTGACTTCAATTTTTACGATGTGAAATAACCAACATTGGACGTATAGTTAAACAAAGGGACACCATTACGATTTAAATCTAAGATGAATACATTAGCAAAATTATTCTGCATATCTTCTGTACTTACTTTTATTAAAATTTGGAAAAAGATCAACGCAAAACTCTCTTTCAACATATGATTCTTACATTATCCCTATAGTACGTTTTAGGATGGAAGGAAAACTACACAATCAGATACTCGTGTGTTGGCACCCTTATCTCAGCCAGATATCTTCTTGCGAGTACAAGTTGCTGGGATGGTCGGTGAGTAGAGAGTCAGACGTAGGAGGAGTCACTATAAACCATGCAAATTAATGCGATTGCTATTTCAATAACCTAGCCTAGGTTTGCCTTCTGTTGTGCGAGCGGCTGGTCTAAGCGCTACCGATCCCCGCGTAGAAAATATTGAAATTGTCGATTGCATCAAACATCCTGATCATAAAGATAATTATATAGCGTTACTTAAACTGGCCGACTATAGAGTGTAAGCGAAATTGCACAAAAGTAGGAAAATATAATAATCTGGGAACGTAACGAGTGTTGTATTTTTAGGCCGAGTTCGAAATTCGAAGGGGCGGCGTGTCTTTGGACAGTTCCTTATATAGAAAACGATGCCGATGTAATTGTGTTAGGCTATAGACAAACTTCTTTCGGTTAGTTGAGCTGAGCAGTAAAACAAGAGAACTTAATTAGTAACATTTACACTTTTTTCTTTTAGCTGGCACTTATTCCGAAGATTTCCTAAAAACCACTCTTAAAGCACAGTCACCATATCGATGCGAACAATATTACTTACCTAAATACCAAGTATTTTACGAACGTAAGAGAGGGACGTCAAAGAATATTCTCTGTGCGATAGATCCCGATAATCTAGGATCCGCTTGCGAAGTACACTATCGATAAATATTAATTTTAATGCGATTTTATTATTTTCATTTGTAGCGCGATACTGGTGGACCCCTAATTGCAATCATCGAGGAAAAACCATTTGTTGTAGGTCTCAGCGTTGGCTGTCTTTTTGATAAGCCTATTATCTACCCTATGGTTATAGAATATATTTCTTGGATCGAAAAAATCGTTTGGCCCGATTATTATTAAAATTTTTTACTACCATATGGTAAATATATGTTTGACTTATTATTATAGAAAAAGATTTATGATCGTTTTAGTTAATCCCAGGCGTAGGAGAAATTTTAAAACTTAGTTTCACTCAATTTTGCTTATGTAGCACTCAGAAAGACTTAAGATAGATGTACCTTTTCTTATACCGATCGATCCTATCCGTCCATCTGTCCGTCTAATATCCATATATTGTTGTGTGCTCAAGCTGCACACTGCGGTACTATGATCCAAGGATGAACGTTAATGAAAATGGTTTGGATCGATCCACCCTCCATATAAGACCCTATTCTAAAAACTCATCATATGCGGAAAAATTGCAATTTTGAAAATTTGTTAGTAAATAGTAGTACTTTGGCATTCCAAATTGATACGGCAACTTTGGACAGGCTGGGGCAATTTTTTGGATCTCTTCTCATATAACCATTCCTATGGGAATTCAAGTTTTATATGGTGAAAAGGTCGAATTTGCAATATTTCATGGTGAAAATTAGCTCATAATAGAAAATTGACCAAAAAATCTACTTTACCGAATTTGGACCATGCAGGTGTATATTTTGGATGCCACATAATATAAAGATTCTTATGAAACGTGAACCTTTTTTGTGTGAAAATTTGTTTATGATAGTAATTAAATAAAAAACCAATTAAGTGGATCTAATGGGAACCACATCGGTCTATTTTCTGGCCCAACTCCATGTAAGATATCACACGAGTAGTAAATCTTTCAGAAAGGGGCTTAATTTTTAATATTATATTACGAAAGTTAATTCTTACTAGCAATTGAGCAAAAATATTAATTCGGATCACATCGGTCTATTTTTTTTTTAGATCCCAACATTTATAAGCGCTCTAACGAAACGCAAACTCTTATATGGAGAGAGAAATGTAATCTTCTAATTATGGCTTTGCCTGAAAACAATGTGCACTTGTAACTGTACTAGGCGAAGTAGTGTAGGGTAGGTGATAGCTGGCGTTGCCCGACTATAATTTTCTTACTTGTTTGCATTCATAATGTCTCATGGGAAATGAAAACGTTGAACAGTGAGCAACTATGCTACTCAGCAAATATCCATTTTGTCACGATCTATAATAAAAGTGTTGCCATTTGAAAAAATTGGACATTTTTAATATTTCTCGACAGAATTTTTCTATAGTTAGTGAATTTGGACAATTTGGATGAAATGAGACAAAGTATTAATCTTTAATATTTTATGATGAAATTTTATCCACCTTGATCCTTCTGAAAATTCTCTTAGAAAGCAAGGCCTTGCACGGGAAGTTATGAATTTTTATTTTTTATGATGAAGGAATAGCTACACATTAATGACTTGCCGTCGGTGATTAAATCCAGCCAGATCTTAATGTATGCTGATGATGTGAAACTGTTTTCTTCTTTTTCCTTAGAATCGCAATCACATCAGCCTCAAACTGACCTGAATAATTTGGTGGCATGGTGCTCGTCGAATTATATGACACTAAACCTAAATAAATGTAACAAGCTTTCTTTCTCAAGAACGAAGTCATTACCCACTATTTCATAGATTCGCACAAGTTGGAGGACGTCGAGTCGTTCACAGATTTAGGCGTTCTCTTCGACCATAGGTTACGTTTTAACTTGCATGTCGAGTTCTCGTTAAGCAAAGCTAGGTCCGCGCTTGGTTTTATTAGGAGGTGGTCAAAAGAGCTGGATGATCCTTATATTACCAAAGGGCTGTACATGTGTTTGGTTAGACCTACACTTGACTATGCTTCTGTTGTGTGGTCTCCTTCATATAGGTGCTAGGTAGATTCAATTGAATCTATTCAAAAGCAATTCTTACTGTTTGCCATTAGGAATTTGTGTTAGGATCCGTTTGCTTCTCTTCCCCCTTATGAAAATAGGTTGCTTCTGTTGTCCTTACCGTCTCTTGAGAAACATAGATTTGTTCTTGGCGTTTGCTTCATAATCAAAGTAATGAATGGTGCTATTGACTCGCCATCATTTCTTGGAGAAATAAGTTTTAATGTTCCTAACCGTTTCTCTGGGCACTTTATCCTGGTTAAGGTTAATCAATGGAAATATAATTATGAGCTGTTTAACCCGCTCAGAGTTGTTTGCAAGCACCTAAATGACGTCTATCACCTATTCTCATTATCGGACTCTTGTCCGACCAATGTCGTACTTAAACTAGGTTTTAACCCTAAAAAGTCATTATGACTCGAAAATGAATTGTTGTTAACAATTATCGGTTGCCAAGCTTATGCATGCTTGCGATGGCTTTGGGGTTCAATTGCAATTTGGTCCTGTACCGATTGCGGGTGTGCTCTGTGCTAGTTGTGTACATGCTTTCTTTTCTTTTTTCCTTCTTATTTGTTTTATTACACTTGTACTACGTTTTAATGTTAATTAAAAAGATTTACTTTAAGAGTCAATTGAACTCGACTGTCATTTGTTTTTAGTTGAGTTCCTGTATAAGTAGAATAAATAAATAAATAAATAAAGCCGATTCCATATATAGATGAAGAGAATTGTGTAGAATGAAGTGGGCGTTTTTCAAACGGTGTTGCAGGATTACAACGTTTTAATTAGGTTTTTAAAAATGTTTCTAAACTATTTATTAATATTTTATATGAAAAATAATTCAACTGTGAAAACTTCCTTGTGTTGCTCGTTATTTCTTGTATCTGCGACAATTTGAGAAAGGCGAAAATGTTGTCAACTTAAGGCGAAGGCAGCCACGTTCGCCTATACTTTTATGTTTTGCTGTATCCAATCGACGTAATCAGCAACTCGTGTGTAAATAGTGGGCCAACCTTGGAAGCCACAACGATAGCCGAATGACAAAACACCTTCTAAATACCAGTGATGCGAATGATTTGTGTAAGCCTGGCGCATTAGAGGATTACCGGAATCGCCAGCGCAGTTATCTTTGGAAACATTACTGGCTGCACAAATCTGTGAAGTTGTTAACTGGAAATCATGCTCCCGATATCTATTGACACAATCTGTATGCTCCACAACAGATACCCTCTTATGGCTTTTCACCTTGCCATTTCCATCTAATCGATCCCAAGTGGCGGCGATTAAAAGTTCCCCACCCGTTATATTCATACGTGTTTCCGTTAAAGGCAGGCATATGGGCAGTACGAACTGCGTGAAATTAACTTTATCGGCTAATCGAATTAAAGCAATGTCGTTCTGATGACTTCTATGATCGTAGTCCGGATAGATTATTATATCTTCGTAGCTTAAATCCCTAGGCTTTTCGCTACATTCGTTATATACGCAATCGATTTCCTGATTTAAGTCATGTTCACCTAAACGTATTTTGGAACTGAAAATACAAGAGAAAAAAGAGAAAAATCAAATCTAATTAAATAAAAAAATCGCAACTATTTACAGTCCATTTCCTTTCTTTCCAAAACTATCGATAACGCAATGAGCAACTGTTAGAACGTAACGTTGATTTATTAGACTACCACCGCACATGAACTGGTCATCACCATTGTCTTGTTGTTCATCAAGGATAGTAAACAGAAAGAAAGAAAAAAAGAATGAATAAAAAGTCCTGCGCCAACTTTTTTCTAATTGAATTTTCCATTTACCATTTTTGTAACCCAGCAATGCCATCCAGGGATATTGACCTAACGTTACAATATTCGACATAATTTTGTCGCCCGTAAAATCATGACCACAATGCGGCGGTTCAGGCAACACATTTCCCAATCCAGTATTTTGTGGTGGACTCCCCCCTAATTCAGTTCGAACTGTTCTTGTTCCTGTTAAGTAGATATTAATTAGTATGAGATAATTTTAGATGGACGCTGAAGATATGTGTAATTATGGTACTGGATAATGAATTATTCAACTCATGACTGATGGGAAACGAAGATAAGAATTGATTGAATTTTCGTTTGATAGAAAAGCGTTTCGATCGACGGGTCATCAATTTAACAATCGATGCATTAACTAAAAGCGTGATCCCTGTAAAGACGAAATTCCAAATTGTAGGGAAATTCCAAGGCGTTATAAAAACTTCAAGTGTATAAACGAACGAAGCAAAGCTCACCGAGGTAAGCTAAACTAAGATTAGACTGTCAATAGACTGATTATTATACTAATTATAAACTAATTATAATTAACATTTAAACTAATGAGACGCACGCGATGCTCTTATCTACATCCTCTACTCTCTCAGTGATATGCATCAGAAGTATCTCGACAGCTTCCGAACGTAGACAATATATTTCCTTTTTTTATTTATTAAAGATGGTGTTATTAATGGCACTTACCTTGAGCTTGCTCTGTTTCTGAAATAAGAAAAG
>KK503060.1:28775-55712 GCA_000688735.1 Glossina austeni | reverse complement strand
TCTGTTCTGTTTCCCATCTATGTAGTGTCTGCTGTGAACAAGTTATCGACTTAAAATTTAGTAGAAGCGTTGGAAATTCTTGCACGCAGGTGGGTACAGAGGCTCAAACCAAATCCGTCGAAGGGTCCTCCTATAGTACTACGTAAAATTAGAACATTTCTTTCCTTTTTTTTCACGATCACGATGATGGACGGACGGGTATAAAGGATTCGATTACGACCGACTTTATTATTCTTACTTGCTTTTATATTAACTCTTGTTTTGAAAAGTCACGACGCTTACTTTCATTTATGAAAATATTCTAGCCGTCATTAAGCGTGTGATTAGGTAGTATTTCAAGTAATACTCGTTTCATTGTTATTGACTTTCCTTCTTAAACATCTCCGGGTCAATTAAATCACTTTTTCACTTTTTTTTTTCATCGAAATTCCTAAAGCTTTGTTTCTTTTTAGTTTTGGATTTTTTTTTTATCCACCTTAGGGGCCGAGTAGGCAGAGAATCTCGACTAATAACACAACGATTGTGCTTTCGAATCTTAAATACCGCGGAGTATTCAATAAAGCCGATAGCTTTAGATGCTAGTGCATAGTCTAAGTTTAGTGTGCGATTTTTTCCTCTCGCTGAATTAATAGCAATAATAATAATAATAAGTTTCGATTTTAATTGAAATCATCCTAATGTTCTCGCAATGGATGTAGACTTTCGTTTGCCTTACGTGTCTGCCGGTGGCTTATTAAATATCGTTTATTATTTAAAATTAATGTTTTAAGGCGAATGTAATTTATTTAAAATTTTTATATCAACTTGCGGTTAATAAATTTTACAATCTATCTGGACGGCTGTAATACAGCAACTAAAAGAATCGAAAGTGATGCTTAGCAAATGCTTTATAAAAATTGCTTTTAATAACTGACATCACTGTAATACTAATTCTCAGTAACTGATTAAAAGCAAAGATTTAATTAAAAGAAAAGTGAAGAAGCATTAATTTAATGTGTACATATTATTTTTTTTAGTTTTTTTTTTTATACCCATCACCGATGGATGACGGGTTTATTTATTTTCTCAAAACATTTGCAACGCTCTGACCGAGGCATCAGAGACTCTACAAAGTATGTATATTCTTGATCAACATCAAATTGTAAATCGATTTAAACATGTCCGTCTATCCGTGCGTATGGTAAACATTCTCCTGGCCACAAATATGAGGATTTCGACTTCGAATTTGGCAGAAACATTGGAAGTTTTTGCGCGCTGGCCGGTATTGAAAATGGATGACATCGGTCGAAGGATACGCCCACCACGTCACGTAAACTGACAACATCTCTGTTTTCCACAACGAATGAGGTATTGGTTTTTTGCTCATTACTGAACAATTATAACAAATAAATGTACAAAAATTGGAACGCATATTCTATGGGCGATGCTGTAGAATTTGCGTAAAAGAATTCATCACGCCTACTATTTTTATATATGATATTATAGTGTATCAAAACTTAACTGTTTTTTAATACCTTTATAATGCGCAAAAATAATATTCTTTAAATTTGGAATGCACCTAAACATGTCCGCCTATTCGTCTGTCCATCTGTCTGCTGGCGCAACTTTATGGTATTTGTGGTAAACATTCTCCCATTAGCGAAAATGAAGCCTACATCGCCTACCAATTTGCAAAAGAATTTGAAATTTACCTAAACTTTCCAAAGGACTCGCCTACCACGCCCACTTGCGTATACGACAAAAACTTTCATTTTGAAAATAGAAGAAATCAACTGCGCCCACTCCCTATTATCGAGCATGAAAATTACGTTCTCTTACTTCTTTTGCCTTTTTTAGGATAATGGTGATGGGTATAAAAGATTCGGTCCCGACCAAGTTTAACCTTCTTACATGTTTTTTTTTAATTTATACTTTGCAAAAATTGAAAAATCTTGAAAAAATAAATGAATTCAAAGCCAGTAACAATAGAGAGGCGGGAAAGAACATCTGAGACGGGTTTTGCCCCCTACGTTCGTATGAGTAGGTTTATCAGCACACAGTAAGAGATTTGATTTTGTTTATAAACAAATGATTGTATAAAACTGATATGCTAATCGACTAGCATCTCGCTTCTTCACTTTTTAATTATATTTCAGTTGAAAAACCATTCTCGACTTTAGTGCACAACCATCAATCAATAAGTTGCGTAATGCATTCTGTAATATTTTTCATTAAATTTGTATTTATTATAATTTTGGCCAAAGGTATTCAAGTATTAAAAAAATAATAATTTTTTTTACTTAAAAAAAAATCACTAAACAATTTAAGGCTTAATTCGATTGTCTAATGCGGATGCCATTGGAATCCTGAGCGATTGTGATACCGGCCGCTTCCCAAGTCTATGTGTTCCCCATACCCTGTGTCAACGCAATGAAAATATTACTCATTTAAACGATGATAAATGCGGACGCGATCCTAATGGAATCCCTCAGGTTTGCTGTTCAAGATCGGATTTATTATTACGTTCTGTGGACGGACTGCCTGCGATGAGCAAAAAGAGTTTGACCGAACGAAGTATGTAGAGTGCTAAAGTTTACTAAAATAATTAGTAAATTACTTTATTTATTTGTAATATAACGCAGTGTGTGATGAATACTATCAACCAGGAAAAGCGGTAACTGATGACGAGAAAGGCTTAACAAGAGAATTTCCATATGCGGTTTGTAGTGCTAAACACAGAATTCATTTTAATTTTTGCGAATGAAAACGAAATAGTGGTACAAAGTGGTTGTCCTTCTGTCCGTTCACTAAAATTATGGATAAAGAAGAAGCTAGTAGCAAAACATGTGCCAGTCTTAGGTACGTGCGATCTTGAGAATGTTTTCTTGAATTGCGAGTCATGTTCCTTAAATAAGTCAACTTGGGGTTGATACCCCGCTATAAGATGTTTCCATAACAACGTCTCATTTTCGCTTGGCATTTTTGAGGTTAATTTGAATAGTTTCAGTGTCTTTTAGAGTTCCTACTTTTTAGAGACTACCACTGAAATTAAAATAGTCCGTAAAAAATATTTGGAAATTATTCAAATTTTTTTTTTTGCCAGAATCTCCGCTCGACGATATTTATTTATTTATAGATATATCCCACAAGTTTTCAATCTTCATTTGTTACCCTTGACAAATTTTTAATCAATCATTTAAACTTTTGAGATGTCAAATAATCGAACCATAAACGCAGGGAGAAGCAAATGGACAACCATTTAGATATATGCACATACTTGTACATATCTTGTTCAGCATTTTTGATATGTGATTCTGCGTGCCCTGCAACGAAAATAGATTTTTTAACCCATCGTATTTCCTAATGGGTACAAAAACTCGTAAAATGATCACAAAGAAGTTCACGGCAGATATAATTCTAATATTTTCCCTGCAGTATACATTAGGATGGAAAGTGGAAAACGATCCGTATAACAAAATTCGATACGCCTGTATTGCTACTCTTGTCTCGGCCCGATATCTTGTTACGACCGCGAGTTGCTTGGATGATAACGAGTGAGTAGGAAACCAGAATTACGAACAGACCCTATACACAGTTCAAATACCGTTTCTATATACATAACCCAATTTAGGGGTTTACCTTCTCTGGTGCGAGCGGCCGATACAGACCGTATTAGTGCACGAGACTATGAAATTGCTGAATGCATCAAACATCCCGATTATAAATCGTCTTATGCTGTTCTTAAGATAAGTCGTTCTGATATAGCATTAATTAAACTGGTCAAGCCTATCACGTAAGTGCATTTATACGAGTAGGACAACATTGAAATTTTGGAAACGTAACTCCCATTTCTGTATTTCTAGGCCGAGCCCTACGTCCGGAGTGCCAGCTTGTTTTTGGACAGGTGTCACTATAGAAGATCAGACTGATGTAATTGCTTTAGGTTATTTGCCAACCTCTCTCGGTAAGTTGAGGTCTACCTTAGCAGTAAAACAAGTAATATACTTAATAGCATTTGATATTTTTAGCTGGCTTTTCCGAAAGTTTACTAAACGTGACTCTTAAAGTTCAACAAAAAAATGAATGTGAAGAAGAATACTCACCGCTAGATCGCTTATTTTTTTCACGTAAGAAAGGAGAATACAATGTTATCTGTGCCATAAATCCAGACAATCCAAGAGATGCCTGCCAAGTACAGCGTATATGTATATGCAGAAGACTATAAGAGATTAAATTATTTTCATTTCCAGCATCATTTTGGTGGACCCTTAATTGCAATAATCAATAAAATACCTTTTATCGTAGGTATTAGCGTTGGCTGTCTCCCCGGAAAGCCTGCTATGTACTTCATGATCTCTAAATATATTTTGTGGATGGAAAGATATATTTGGCCCGATTATTATTAAAGCTTAAGAGTTGAAAATGGAGTAATTCGCACGCATACAAATGTAAAGTCTATGTGGGCGACTTGCTAAACCGATCACAACAGCAATCAAGCGTAAATAAATATATGGTTTTTGATAAGAGAAGTTGTAAAATTGAATTTCAGACTTCTGGTCGGGAGCGTAGGGAAACATTACAGTTTCCACGCTGGTCTGGTAAAATCCTTCCTGTCATATGTTTTTGAAACATAGTGGAGAGATTATCGGCATGACAGACTCTTTCGTTTTCTCAAGCAAACATTGGCTAATTCGAATAATAAGTAAAAACATTGTAGTCGGGCAAGATCGACTTAAAAAACACCCTATTGCCCACCACAGTTATTGCTTCGTTTTTACGAAAATCTACCAAAAATTACGCATTATGTTCATGTAATCCCGGACGTTGGACGATGCCTAAATTAATTTACCTCCTAAAAATTGTAGTACTTGTCAGTTTGCGTCAAAAAAATCAGCTTGCATTCATGATAACCCCTACGTACGTTAGGATCTAAAAAATAGACGTATGTGATTACCATTACCTACCATTACTTTTTCTGCTAAGTTGCTACTAACGGCTAATTTTCGTTATAAACTAATAAAAAAATTTGCCCTTTTCTGAAGGGATTACTAGCCACGGGGAATGGTCTAAGAAATAGACCCATGTACTTCGATTTTGAAAGGGGGGAGGGGGTCAACAAATTGCCCCAGCCGAGTTAAATTTTTCATGCCAATTTAGACTGTCGAAATATTGTTACTCGACTTCGAGAATTAAATTTTTTGAAAAGTCGTTATATGGGGAGTGGTCGAAAAAGTGGACCGCTCTGAAACATTTTTAATGGCATTCGTCCTTGGGCAATAGAAAATTTGTGTACTGAATTTCAACATAGTTTCTCGAATATTGCGGTGTGCAAGTTGAATACAAGAAACCAAGACGGATAGACGGACACCTCGATGCAGAAAATAATACTGAAAGACAAGCCTTTGTATGCCAAGATGGTCGGATTTTTAATATTTTATGATCAAAATTTGCCTTTAGTTAATTAACCAGAGAGAGGTCAGATCACATAGGTGTATTTCTTAGACCATACCACGTACAGGGACCTTCATAACAGCAAACCCTTCTATGACGACAATGTCTAGCTTGTGCTTTGTTACGATGGGAGCAACTGGAGAATGGCAAACCCTTCTACCAATAAATTAAGTTTGGCAAATTTAAACCACGTTAGTGAACGTCTTGAGTATATTCCAATATGAGGGGGCTCATGGAAATTGTGCACATAAAAAACGGTTTGGAGTTAATTATATTATTTTTAGTGAAATGAATGACTGACTGTATTAGGAGAAATACTGTAGAGTATTCAACGGTCGGCTTTATTCGACTTTAACATTCCTGCTTGTATATATTTTAAAAAATTCTGTTAGTATGATAGCTTTGCAACATTAAATACTAACTTTAACATATCTTATGCCAAGCCTATAACACGTACGATGATGCACTTAGCTATTCTTAACACTAAGTTTGGAATCAAATTAGGGGGCGACTTTGGTCTTCATACTATTGCAAATGATTTGAATCGGATCCTTTTTACGATCGCTCTTCTCGCAAAGATTTATTACGAGGAAATTGCTACATGAAAAAAATTTTCCCAACAATATTTTTGTAAAAGAAGTCAATGCGGAAAATTTGAATGGAATGGAAACAAGTTTTGAATTTTCTTTCGGATAAATGGTTACGTAAAGAAGTAAGCTTTCGCATATCGGAATAGGGTTAAACTTTTGTAATTTTTTAATGACTTTTGAAGCACAGAGCAATTGGAGTATATATGCTAGCAGCATTGGAATAACGGTACAATAAAAGTGGTAACCCTTTTGTGAATGTCAAAAACAATGGCTACGAATTGTCCGAATAAACTTGACCGCCTGAAAAGCTCACTTTGTTTCATTTATAAGCTAAAAGTCTAATCAATAATGATTTATTATATCTAATATAAGGAAGAGTTGCAAATATTTCTTTTAATCGAAGCGGTGTAGAGTGTTTATTAGTCCTACTAATGCTAGGCTATAACAGTTTCAATGATTTTTCACATAAGTTTATGGGCAATTTATTGATATTCTAGGTGTTTGGAAAACACATGTAGTTTAACTGTAATAGGTTCGATAAAATTCGTTGCTTTTTCCTATTCGCTACAATTTGTGAGAGAAGAAGGTTTGACAATTTTTGAACGAATGTTGTGTATGTCTACACTTTTATGGTTTGTCGTATCCAATCGACATAGTCAGCTACCCTTGTGTAGACAACAGGGAAATTTTCGCTGCTGCAACGAGAGCCAAGTGATGACATGCCTTCTAAATACCAGTTAGCTGAGTGATCTTTGGAAACTTTACGCATTAAAGGATTAGCCGAATCGCCACCACAAGAGTTTTTGGAAACTTCACCAAGAGCACAAATCTGTGAAGTTATAATAGGTCTACGCGGATTCCAAAATTCTTTGACACAATCTGTGTGCTCCACGATAGATGCTCTCGCATGGCTCTTCACTTTAGCATTCGCCTGTGGAGGATCCCAACCGGCGACGGTTAAAATTTCTCCGCCCGTTAAATTCACACGTGTTTCCGGTAAAGGCAGGCATATAGGCTGTATGGAATCCGTCAAGTTGACATTAGCTGCTAAACGAATTAAAGCGATATCATTGTGACCATTTCTAGGACTATAGTCTGGATGTGTTGTTATATCCTCGACATTTAAATCCAAAGGCTTTTCATTGCATTCGCCGTTCTTGCAATCTATCTCCTCACCTAAATTATATTCTCCTAAACGTATTTTAGAGCTGAACGTAAGAGAAAATAAAATATAAAAAATTGTTTCAGAAGAAAACTACAATGGACTTACAGTTTTTTGTCCTTCAAATTGTTCATAACGCAATGAGCAACTGTTAAAACGTAACGTCGATTTATTAAATTACCTCCGCACATGAACTCCTCGTCACCATTCTCTGTAGCGTTAATCAAAGAAAGAAAGCAATAAAGGAGGAAAAAAATCTTGAAACAATTTCCCTCTGATCCGCTTTTACCTACCATTTGTGTAACTCAGCAATGCCATCCAAGGGTATTGATCAATGCGTATATTGGGCATCAAAATTCCGTCTTCATTACTACGACCGCAAAAAGGCGGTTCAGGCAACGCATTGCCTTCTGCCTGGTTGCCCGTCAACTCGGTTCGAGCTGTTGTTGTTCCTGCTAAGTAGAGATTAGGTAGTGCGAGATAATTTTAAGCCGACGCTGAAGATATATAAGTACGTGTACTATGTGATGAATCATTCAAATAATGATGGGCGTGGCACTAAGATAAGGATTGACTAAACTGTCGTTTTATATTCTCGTTTAAAAAATTTGTCGCAATCGGATATATGATAAACTTGACAATCGATGTATTTAAAGTTATGAAGCATCAGTTACAAATTTTAATTCACACCGTGAAGTCACCATTAAGGAAAGAAAGGTGTATTAGGCTATGGCCGAATTTTTTATACCGACCAGATTTACATTATATCGAATATAGAAATATTTATTGTTGTAGTGCGCAAAATACCCGTTTGTTTGCTTTTGAGTGCAGTGAGGTTTTTCATTTCACAATGCGCTATGGGCATGGCCTTTGATCAAGTATGCCCATTTTCAATATCAACTTGTGTGCGACAGCTACGAAATCGTGTTTGTGAAGATGATATGTTAATTTTTGCAATACACCTTTTGAAGACATACGGACAGACGTGATTAAAACAATTCAAAACTTGATATTGATCACGAACATATACACTTTTTAGACTGTACGATGATTTTCTCAGGATGTTGCTAACGTTTCGACAAAATAAACATATCCTCATCCCCGGGTGGTGAGTTTAAAAAGGTGGCATAAATGAGCTAAATCGGATTTCATAGATCAAGTTTAGAAGAATTTATGATCCCCCGGTACGAATAACCTCATATGTGCTAAGACTTACTTATAATTAATTAAAGCGGCCAGAATTTATTTCTTCCTCTTTTTAATTTTAAATTACTCTTATTTATTTTTCCCCTATCTAAAGACAGTACAAAACACGGAAGAAAAATGTAGAAGCAATCTATAGAAGGAAGTAAAGTGCTTCTTAAAACCGAGTAATTGACTATAACAGAGTTGTAGCGTTGCTTGGAGACTAGACGGTAAAATGCTATGAATTAACGGACCTTTTTTCAGTTTACAAAGTTCAGAGGGAACTTGTTATTATTATTATAATTTATTTAGTCCAAAAGAATAAATTCTAAGACTAAAAGCAATAAGAGCACTAGCAACTAACACTATCATCAGGTCATAGGGAAGCTAACTTTTTGTTTCCCAACAACGAATTTTAATTAAATTAAGTCCCCAAACAGTGATTAATTACTATGGGTAACGACACGCAATATATTTAAATCAATTGCTATTCATCACGTGAGAAATCTTTAGCAGTTCTGTGCGATAGTTGTTTTATTCCTACCAGTCTCTGAATGTTGTTTATATTTATGATCTTTGATGTAAAAATACTTGTTATAAGCGACCTATAGAATAATTTGAACATCGCTTTTACTTGCATGATATTTTATCGCTTGAAATTTTACTTGAATTTCCAGATTGTAAAAAAATTCCCAAGCACTATAAACATCTTAATTGACAGTGAAATCAAACGGGGCCATGTATATATTCATAAGCGAAAAAACCTATAAAAATAACATTACAGAGATTACAGGCGGCTGCAGATTAAAAATAGCATGAGCCAATTAAAAAGAGCAACTAATTGTAATTAACATTTAAACTAATGAGACGCACGCGATATTCTTATCTACATCCTCTACTCTCTCAGTGATATGCATCAGAAGTATCTTAACAGCTTCCGAACGTATACAATATATTTCCTTTTCTTATTTATTAAAGATGATGTTATTAATGGCACTTACCTTGAGCTTGATCTGTTTCTGAAATAAGAAAAGCAGAGTAAGCGTACGCTATAAATAACACCGATTGTTGGAGCCGCATAATTACGCCTTTTTAAATTTATTTACTTTTCAATGTCGTACGTGATTGTTTAGAAACTTCATGTAATGCTAAATGAAAGATTTGTTGTTAGTTCTTGTCGATCTGATCTTAAAGATATCAATTTAGACAGTAAGCTCTTTTCCTCAATAAACGTTAATCTTATATATCAAATACGACGAACCCTATCTGATCGTGAACACTAGTCCCTTTTCCTTTATATTTATTTATGTTTATACGCATCACAAACCGTATATATCCTTGATCGGCGTCAAATTCGGCATTCTGATTAAGACATGTCCGAAGGTTCGTTTGCCTGGTCGTCCCTTTGTCCATTCGTCCCTCTGTCCTGTTCCCGTCTGTGTAGTGTCTACTGTAAACGAGTTATTAATTTCAAATTCGGGAGAAGCATTGGAAGTTCTTGTACGCAGATTAGTATTGGAGCTCGAACCAAATCGGTCGAAGGACACGTTTGGAAGTCTTATAAAGCTTCGATTTGTGTTCTTAATTTTATGATACCTTTACATATGTGTACATTATGTGTACAGAGAGTAATTTGATTTTCATTGTTAATCCTTAAGAACCTTGTTCTTCAAATCAATTAAATCCCTGTTTTTGATTTTCATTTCATATTTCCCAACATATTTCCTTTTTGCTTGACAATGATTTTCACTAGATTCATTTAAAAAAAAAATTATGCTATTGTTTGCACTACGACTCTTCCACCAACTCAGTAGAATGCTTAAATAATTAGTGTCTTCAGGCGAACCTAATTTATTTAAAATTTTTATTTTAATTTGCGATTAATTAATTTCACAACCGACCTGGACCGCTGTATGAAAGCAACTAAAAAAATGTAAAGTTGGTACTTAGCAAATGCATTATAGAAATTTTTTCAAATATCTTAAAATAAATCTAAAGTTTTCTTTTTTTATTCTCACATCATTGTAATGCTAATCGTCTGTAACTGATTAAAAGTAAAGATTTAATTAAAAAACATAGGCATAGAGCTACCTTTGTCGTCGTAGCGTCTGTAGCTTATTCAATTCGAAAAGTTTGCAACTCAATGAGTGAGAGTAGGCTGATCACTTTGTTATTATCAATATGTTCGTAGAATCTTCCCAGCAGAATGGCTCTACTACCCTAACATTAAGGAAGTATTCAAAAAATTTGCGAATTCCGAAGACAGAGTCCAATATTGCTTAATGGCTCTACAATCGATGTATTCAACAGGTTCGGCTGCCTTCCACCCATTTATTTTAAGAACCTATGCAGACGGGTTCTATATTCGAGTTAGTAGTATTTTCAACCTATGTCTGCGTAGAGAACTCATTGCGGTTTTCCCTACTATGCGGAGGAGCAGTTTCATTCTCCCTCCATCCAATACTGGCAACAAGAACTTTGTTGATAATTGCAGACCCGTTTGTAAACGTAGTACGTTACAAAGATTTATTTTATTAACTTATAGCTTCACGCTCGTCTTCTTCATTGGAAAATCAATTGTACACCCTGGTCAACATGGATTCATCGAAGGGTGATCTACGACTATAAACCTTTTGGAATTGTTTTGTTCAGTGCATACATCATTTTCATCATAGATCGTCGTCTACCCTTGCCAAATAAATCGAGCAGGATTGATACCACATCAGAGTCACAGGCCATTCAATTGACTAAATAATTGGGAAATAATATGACTCTGCTTAAGAAGGGGCAAATACAGTACTGATAATTATGTGGATATGGGTGGTACAACATAACCTCAAAGCGAGTTGACGAAAGTTTGGCAATTCCAAAAAACGACGTAATGCTTATTTAGCTTTTCCTTTTAAATTTTCATTATTTTTTTTTTTTTGTTCAAAGGATATTTAAAAAAATTGGGGATTACAATTTTTATTTTCGTATTTATTTAACTCCTATAAAAATTTCGTTATTATTATTAATTTAATTTTTAATTTAAAAAAAACATTTTTATTTTCTTTATACACTAAAAATATAAAAGTCTGACTTTATTCATAGCAAAGAACTTCGTGTTCACATTGAACCTGTTCCACACAGCACAGTGAATGTTTTGTTGTTAATTTGCTGCACTGCAGAAGAAGAAGATAAAGATAAATTTTTAACACAATTTATTTTTAATATTATATGAGATTGAACAGCATATGGGTCCCAGGTCTCTTAGTCCTTTTCTTTTTTTGTCTTCTTCATAATACGTTAGATCAACTAGTCTCCTAGGCACGTCCGCTATACCTATAACAGGATGATGATCAGAAGGAAATTGTGTGAATGAAGTAGTCTTTGGCCGCATCGTCAATGTCATGTCTTTACCCACCGATCACTCGCTACAGCTGCGACCACACACCAGTTGTAATTAAAGCGAAGGTTGAAGCCGCGCATTCCGACTTGATTGTCGAACTTTAATAACAAATGACACATATTCCGTTCTACTCTCCCAACGAAGGAGGAGTAGAAGGAACACGAAAGAATAGAGTAATTGACTATAAGAGAGGGTTGGAGGTTTGCCAGGCAACTGGACAGGTACTGTGCAACTAAGACAAGTTATTTAAAAGAGCGAAGAATCATTTTTTGCTTCCTTTCTCTTAGTGCTACTAAGTAATTAAAATTTAATCATGGATTTTAATTAAATGAAATTATCAAGCTGCAGGGTATTGACCTACAGTACAAATAAATCACTTATTATATAGCAGGTCAGATTTCCCGCCTTTGCTCACGGTTTGGCGAAATTAACGCAATTTTTTTATTACTTAAATTTAAAATTGCAACACTGTTTCTCGCTTATATTTATTACTCCGGATCTTGTGTAAACTTACGCAGCATAAGCGATGTACAAAATAATGTGAACATCCCGATTACATCCAAGCAATCTTAGCGCTTGATATTTTGCTGGAAATTCCAGATTGTAATGGAATTCCCAGGCACTATAAATGCCTTTATTTATAATCAAATCGTATAGGGTTGTGGAAAATCCGTGAAAAACAAAGTTGTGCACACATTCTAGACAGCAGCAGATTAAGAATAACGTAAACCGATTCAAAGAACAACTAATGATAATTAACATTTAATCTAATGAGACTTTCATGGTGCTCTTATCGACACCATTCACACGCTCAGTTGGGCGGATTTGAAACATCTTACACAACGTACATTCTTTTCGAACAAGGTTTGCCACTTCAATAGGGCGTAATGGGGCGATTATTTTACTATTGATACGGTAGGTGGTATCACGTGTGATTCGTATCTAAGAATTTTCTAGTTCGGTTTGTCTATTGCCATAGCTACGACAATCGTATCCTAAGAGTTCGAAAATTGAGCGAAATTTGAAATACCGTAATACCCCCTATGACATGGTAGATTCATTCCGCGTTATAGGAAAACGAAACGCGCCCGTAAGACCCCGCATAACGCATTGTCTTTTTGTCATTTTCTTTACTCAAGAGCATATCTTCTTGTTCGTCTGTATTAATTCAAACTGCATTATGTAATGATTCTTCGATTTCTGTTTCATGTACAAATCATTATAAATTTCACAGTACGGAAATATAACTTGGGAAATGTCCGCGTTATATGTGGGAAAGTATGTATTATACGAGGGACATGAAATCGCTTTATATAATACTTCTTGTTGAAGGGATCTACACGTCCTTGTAAGTCATTTTGATCATCACTGTCCATTCGTTTATCCTCCGTTTACTCAAAAATTGTTGGATTACTCATGATCACCGTGTACCGTTATCGGTACACATGCAAAATAGAGTCGTAAATATCATTGCATAGTAGGAATGAATTTCGCCATTGAAACGCCAATATCTTAAATTAAGAAAATGGCCAACAAATACATTTCATTATGTTCCGAAAACGGCGCATGTTGCAGAAAACATGTTTATCAACGTTTTCCTCTTTAAAGCACTTAAGTTTTATTGACCAACGCTATGCACGAATCTTACAATATAACCTCAAAGCGAATCAACGAAAGCAGACTAATTGTCGTATTCATTTACATTTATTTTTGAAATTTTCTTCAATATTTTTCTTCAGTATTTTCTTTCTATATTGCTTTATTAAATTTTACTTTTATTATTATATTTATAATTTTTTTTTCATGTTATCGTCGAAGAAAACACAGCTAACTGCAGCGCATAACTCGATCATGAGAAATAGTTTGTAAAACTGAAATAGACAAACCGAAATCCACTGATATGAAAAACACGAGAGAAGGCATCCGACGCTGCTTTCGCGTCACTTCTCTGAAGAGTCTACGTTTATGACGACAAACATTTTGGTAAAATAAATAGTACACAGGAGAAGTAATGTAAACTTGGACTTTGCTGATTAAATATGTTTTAGTTGAAAGAGTGTTCTCGTCTTTAATGGAAAAGCTTTAATAACTCGCATAATGCATTTTAAACAAATATTTTCCATTAAATTTGTATTTAATGTAATTTTATTGAAAGGTATTTGAATTTAATTAAAAAAATAAAATAAAATTCTGCCATAACAATTTCAATAAATAATTTAAGGATTAATTAACTCGTCTAAGGCGGATACCATCGGAGCTCTACAGGATTGTAATACCGACGGCGAAACAAGAATATGTGTTCCTCACAGCCTTTGTAAACGCCGTAAATATTTTGTTCATACATACGACGAAAAATGCAGAAATGAACCCAACGGACCGCTCGTCGTTTGCTGTTTAATGTCAAATTTATTAGTAGGTGTCGTGGAGAACGGGTCTGCACGTAATACAACTGAAAAGACTTTGCCCGAACGAAGTATGTAGAATGGCAATTTTTATTAATGTGATTAGTAAATTATTTCATGTACTTACAATTTAATGCAGTGTGCGATGAATATCATATTGCTAACAGGACGGTACCTAATAGAGGAGAAGGCCATTTCCTAGATGGAAGATTTCCTTTTTTGGTTAGTAGCAATGCGAATGAAGAATTCATTGTGGTTTCAACAAGTAAGACTGTTCAGATGTACATACATCACGTTTTTGCAAATACTAATGAAGAAAAATTATTTTTACAAAGTGCTCATAAAGGGTTTGTTCCTCTGTTCGTTTATTCATTTGCTATCCCTCCATCCATTAAATACTTATTTTGAATAGTGGCAATGTCGGCCTTGGCCCTTTCATAATTCCATTTGAGTTTGATACCTCATCATAGGATATTTTCACAGAAAATTTGAGGTTAGGTTGCCAGGTCTTAGATCTAAGATATCTTAGTGTTTCTGCATTTTAGAGTCTACCATTGAAATGAAAGCGGCCCATGCTTCAACGGAACTAAACCAAGTTTTGGAAGTTATCCCCATTTTTTAACCAAAGTCCCCCTTCTTCCATTTCAACTAATTACGATATGACCGATTATCTAAACTTTTCGTAGAAAATCTGAAATCTACATCTTTATAACGTTTCCGTATATATATATATATATGTCTGTGGTTTAACGTAAGTACTTGTCGTGTGAACCCCACTTCACGATGCTCGTTGACATTCGGTTTAACCGTGCTTAACCAACGCCCACCAGAGAGTTAGACAATTCCTATAGACTAGGGGCCTCAACTACAACTGGAGTACGGGACTTATTTAATGTGTGTGGCCAATAAACCCAGTGTCCGGGAGTATTGAGGCTTATTATTACCTCTAATTATTCGCTTTAGGAATAACGAAACCCGCAGCGACCACGATACGATACGAAAGACTGTACCCAGCAGTCAAGACTGACTACCGCAACTACGATTCCATTCCTAAGAACGTGCTCTGCGAGAAGATAGGTAGCAGTAAGTTATGGGAAAAGAAACTGTGAAAAATATGCTGTAGTTGCCGTTGAAATAAACGGACTTTTTTGTTAACGTGTCGTTGTGAAGAACCACATCTTTGAACGTATTTTGAAGAAGAGGGCATTTAAGACTCAAGGGTTGAAACGAAAAGGAGCGGAATCATTCTATAACTTTTTACGAACTATTAAGCCAGATTACGATATTTGATCAGAGCGTTGGTGGAAGCTTATGGTTCTTTGACGTGCTGTTCACGTCGGTTTAAATGAACCGCTTTGCTTTAACATTAGTTGAACGTTGCTTATACTACACTTGAAGTATTGAAAAGCAGATGCACAGTGGAACTCCCTTAGCCAGGAACACAAGTGAAGGAAACTTGTTCCCATTGGACGGAGTTGGCGAACAGTTAGTACCTAGCCCTAGTATCGGGCTTTCCTGAAACTAAACATGTTGATGGAACGCTTAAAACACCCATCCTGCAGTTATCGCAAGTTATTGATAAAAAAAATATTGAGATGTTTGCTTTTTCAACTTTTTAACCTTCAACATCTAGTATTTATAGACATATCTCACCCGTTTGTAATCTTCGTTTCTCGGTATTAACTAATTTTCAAGCAGTCATTTGTCTTTTTGCGACATCAAAGCAATCGCAAACGGGTTGAGAGACGTGCGGACATCTAAGAAATATATATATATATATATATATAAATATAATTGAGAGTCCTGTGGGACAGACCGACGGACATGGTTAAAACGATTTACAAATAAAAAGATTTATATATATATTTATAAATATAGTTGAGAGACTTGAGAGATGGACAGTTGGACATTGTTGAAACGATTTGGATTTGAGAAACGTATATATACGCTTATATATATATATATGTACGCGTATATATATTTATGCATGCATGTAAACACATCTCACTATTTGTATACGTACTGGGTAGCATCTTTGACGCTCACTTTGTAGTATTTTATGCAACCAGCATTCCCTAATGGATATAAGAATTCGAAAAAAAGTCAGAACAAAGACCTCTTAAAATTGTTTATTGATATTTTCCATACAGTACACTTTAGGATGGATGGTAAACGGTGAGGTTCAATATGGTAATGTTGCTGCTCTTATCTCCGCAAGATATCTTGTTATCATTCAATTAATTGAGACATCGCGGAGTGTCAGGCGAGTAGCAAGGCAATCACTACACAAAATCCGATTTAATTCGTTTGTTATTTCAATAATATTTTGTAGATGCCCTTCTGTTACGCGAGCTGTCAGTGCAACCCGCCCCGATCAGCGCGTAGAAAATGTTGATGTTATTGATTGCGTTGTACATCCTCTTTATCAATACAGTATCTACACTCATTATATACTGTTAGTTAAACTGGCCAAGCATATGGAGTAAGTTCAGTTGTATGCATAGGAACACATTGAAATGTGAGAATATAACGGCTATTGCGTTTTTAGGCCGACATATAACGGGGCAACGTGCCTTTGGACATCTAACAATATAGACGATCACATTGATCTAAATTTTTTATATAATAAAAGGGGCACTTATGGTTAGTTGATGGTTGATGTAAGTAGCGAAACAAGAAACGTAGTTAATAAGATTTGGTCTTTTAAGAGTTGGAGCAGGTGATTCTCAAGGATACCCCGACAAGTCATTGTATGCCACACTACGAGGATATTATGAATTTTCGTTCTCTTAGATGCGCCACAGCTTCAGAGTATCCAAGAGACTCTTGCCCAGTATAATATATGTACATAAGTATTGTTTTATATGAAACTAAAATATTCTCATTTGCAGTTTGACATTAGTTCGCCCATATTTAGCATAGTCAACAATGTACCATATGTTGTCGGTTTTATCGAATTCTGTACGCGTGGAAAACCTTTTGTCTATTCGTTGATCTCAGATCATATTTCTTGGATCGAAAAAATCATTTGGCCCGATTATTATTAACATTTTTGTTTTTCGCTTATATTTAAAAAATATATTTTTCATTTTTTAGAATTATTATTATTATGGTAATCGTATTAGCGAGTGGCGCACGCATGTAAGTATAGTGAAATAAAGCGGCAGATTATCATCCTTGGAATGAGAAGCAGTTGCTACGATCGATTCTTCATAGTTTGAGTAGCACGATGCTGGAACTATTGCTACTCAATTCTCTTCATTTCACTTAAAACTCCTTTCGCCTGTTGCTACTAATGAGTGGAATGCGCTCACTTGCTTTCTTTGTGATTTGGACCTTGCCTGCGGTTTTCAGCTCGCTTGGTTTATATCAAGTTGGTACGGATGAATGACGGCTTAGCTCGCTGTAGCTAATTTACTGTTATTTCTTTTAATGCTAATTTGCTACTTCTTGTGGGCATTTCTTTATGTTTTGTTGTTCTATTATATTTTCCTGATTCTCAATGCGGCTGGGAAGCCAATCTGCAAATCTAAACAGTGGCACAATAATACTTTCTTTTATCATGGTATTCCGATACTATACACTTGCTGTCTATCTCTACGTAGAGGAAGTTCTTAGGAATGAAATCTTGTAGTTGGGGCAGCGAGTGTTGACTGCTGGGTAAGGCTCTTCGAGGAGTTTCGTGATCGCTATGGTTTTCATCGTTCCTGAAGCAAATAATTGGAGATAATGATAGGTCTCAACACTCCCCAGAATGGGTACAATGGCCATGCACATTGAATAGATCTGGTAGTCCAGCTGTAGTTGGGACCCGCAGTCTATAGGGATTGTCTAACTCTCTGGAGACCGTCGGTCACGAACGATTAACCCGGGTGTCGGCAAGCGGGTGAGGTTTCATGACAGATGCTCACACTTGTTTAAAATATATTTTTTTGTCCATGGACCACCATATAGATATAGCAGACCAGGCAAAGGTAAACAGGGTCGTAGGCCCCTTAATTCACTTAACAGTTACGAAATCATATGACTCTACGCAGGTAGGGCCGTGGTACGGACATAGCAGGTAGAAGACATTTCCAAGATCAAAGCAGACTATAAACAAATGTTACAACATAAACTCAATACGAGTAAACGTTACTGGGGCAACCCTACAAACATTATAGCTTTCTCTTTCAAGTTTTCGTTACAAATTTTTTTTTTTTTTTGTTTTATCTTAATTTTTTAAAGAATTGCATGAGAGTTTACAATTTCCTTTTTTATATTCTGCAATAGCGTAAATTTTATTTTTGTTGTTATTGTTATTTTAGTTTTTTATAAATTTTATTTTATTTATTATAATTTTTTCTTAATAAAATGCTAGTGACGCCGTAATGACCATAAATCCATATTAATGGATGTAATGGTTGCATATATGTACATATATATATATATATATATGTGTGCGTATAATAAGTACATTAAAAAGTATTGAGCTCTTCAGTACAGCGAAATTTCTGAATTCATTTTAGTGATATTCATATGCAATGACATTTCGAAATTCCACGAAGATTTGATATTTTTTAAAGTCCACGGATTATATGTGTGTGCTCATGCTCTGCTTGCATGCAGTAAAATATTCGATATGGTAATAATTTTCAAACCATTTACCAACGGCAGCATGCATCAAAGTTATAATGCTTTGATGCTACTGCGGTTGTGCGTATAAATGGCAAAACACCTGCTGCCAATGACATTAACGACACCTATGAGAGAATGAGATAATTTTACAATAACAATAAAACTCGATATGTTTCTATGTGTGCGCATATAAGTATAATATATATATATATATATATAAGTATAACATATAAGTATAATATAATGCAAATATGTTTGTAAATTTGCATGGAGACGAATATTTCGCATATCGATCTCCAACCCACCTCCCCTCCACCACCTCCTCTCGACCACTTGCCATAAAACTCACATTTACTCGCAAGTATATATGTTAACCTTATAAAGTTACACAAGTTATTTGAGATCAATTGATTTTACGAGAAACAAAAAATGAATTCAAAATAATTTTTGAAGTTAAAAAATTGAAAAAATTTTACAAAATTTATAATTTAAGAAATTTACAACATTTTTCTCGTTTTACTTAATTTACTGGATGAAGAATTTTGGTGGTTTTCTCTTCAATCTTTATGAAGAAAAATTTAGGAAAAAAATATGCAGTGGCTTTGTACAGAATTTGGTTACTCACCTTCTCCCCCATCTTAGGTATTATGTATGTGAAAAAAATTTTAAAATTTGCCAGCCGGGCAAGACCGATCGTTTAATATCCTGCATTATAGCTCTTCAGCTGTTGTCGTTATAAAGTGTCAAATCTTATGTCTTGTTCCCATTCAAAAGTTTGCTCTTCTTACCGACCGAGACCGGGCTCAAAGTATGAACGGATGTTTTCCAGACTAGGCATAGTAATCTTTTATGTCACACTGTTATTCTAACACGATTTTTATCATAAGATTCTTGCTTGCTTTTCCTGAGAACATCTAAAGAGAACCTAGCTCCAACCATGACCCGCTGTTTTCCCAACTTGGCATAGTTATGTCGTCGTTGTGGAATCATTTTTATTATAACTTTTTTGGTTGCTTTTCCTGAGAACGCTTAGAGGGGAGGCAGGCTCACCAAGCGAACTAATGTGCTCGAAGATTGCCATAGCCTATGTTTATGTTTCAAAGCATGAACCGATGTTTTCCCAATTTGGCATAGTTATGTCGTCGTTGTGGAATCATTTTTATTATAACTTTTTTGGTTGCTTTTCCTGAGAACGCTTACAGGAGAGGCAGGCTCACCAAGCGAACTGATGTGTTCGAAGATTGCCATAGCCTATGTTTATGTTTTCTAGATATAGAGGCCGTATATGTGGAAAGCGAATCAAGAAATCTTGCCGTCCTATTCAAGATTCTCCACATTTTTTTAATAGGCCAAAATATTGTTTTGTTCTGATTATCGTCGAGAAATACCAAAAAGTTGCAAATTTTTATTATAATTCCTTTTTCGAAATAGACCCGTAAAATGTTCCGATCTAATCCCTTTGCAAATGTTGTCCGTCCTTAGAGCAATATATATCAAGTTATACGAAAGTATATTAAAATATTTTGAGAAATTTGATTAAATTCATGAAGAGACTCAAATGGACAACGGACAGACAGACAGACATGCTTAAATTGATCCAGAAAACGATGGAATATGGCTCCGTGTAATAAACAAAGGATCTATTTCAATTTCTTTTAATCGTTGCGTCCGTAGAGGCTTACTGTACCCTTGCTACGTATGGTGAATGCACATCTTTACATATTTGTATATAAGGATGTATAAATAAATATACTATGTACATATATATTATATTATATTATATATTATATATATATATATATGCATACATTACGGTAACGACATCTTTCGTGACAAATTTCGGAACAATAACTTAGGGTACACATAAAAGCACTATCTTCCAATTTTTTTCCTTCTTTCTAAGAGAATGCTTATAGGCCCAGTTCTCACTCCCATTTCCCGAATTGATTAAGTTTTCGAGTGCCGTATGAGTGAAATTTTAGTTTTGTAGGTTCCTTTTGTAAACTACAAGTACACCAGAAGTTCGCCGGTGAACAAGTGGGTACGGGCTTCTTATTGAAAAGTTCATATTGATCAAGAACACATATGCCTTCTAAAAGCCCTCTGTGTCGTAGAATTTTATTTATTATAGATATAATTTCTCTTTTTGTTGGACAGACAAAAGAAAATATAAATCCGGTTATGATAAATCTTTATCTATGACTAACTGGCCAAGAGTTTTTAGCTTCGCTGCATCCATCCTATCATTATACCCTACATCGTTTGCGGTACGAGGACTATAGGGTTTGGGCAGATGTATACAATAACCAGAAAGACTTGCGATAGACCCACTTTTTATTTGGAATCACTTTCTGAATCGATCTAAGTTTGTTTGTCTACGTATCCTTTTGATGTCTGTCCATGCATAGTCACAATGTTTGAGATATTTCAGTGAAATTTGGTACACTGACGCGCTTCGACGCAAGGACGAACGCCATCGAAAATGGGTTCAATCGGATCATTGGTTCTGATCTCGAAAAGCAGTTATATAAATAACTGTGCTAAGCGACGTGAACATGGACCACTAAATCTCGTAATAGACAAAGAGAGAAAATCATGTATAGAGAAATTCCCAAACGATGTCCACATGTGTGTGCTTGTTATGAATATACGAAATATTTCTCTATTGCCTTTCCATCCTGCATTTCACAAACAAAGTAAAAAACTTAACATAACTTCAAACTCGGATGATTGCTGTGAAATGTTTCCTTTATTAAATATTTATCAGACTTTATGTAATTTTTCATGTGCTCACAAGAGAAAACTGGCGAACAAGGATGCAGACAAAGATAAAGTGATAAATCGCCTGACCTGTTATTCAATAATGTTGTGCTTAATAATTTAGATAAATTGCTGTGGTTGAATTCCTTCGTTATTGTAATAGATATTTGGAAATATTTTTATTTAAAATTACCTTTTTTTTTTCTTTCTGTACTTAACAATAAAGAAATAGGGGAACTTTATAAGCAATTTAAGACGAATTTTTTGATCTCTATTTTTTCTAGGCTGTAAGTGTTTATCATAATATTACTCTTATTAGTTTGTGGACAATCCGTACCGTAACCTAAGTGATCCATAGATTCATGCCCTTAATGGGCAAGCTTTGGGATTCTTTTGAATCCTGGCACCTTCATTGGCTCGCAGCATCATACTGTGTCAGGCATTATGAATTGTTCGTCCAATCGTTCGTGGTGTCTGAAGCTGCATATGGTCTTGCATTCTCGTAGGATGTGAAGGAATGTTTCGCTCGCTCGTACCTTGAAAAAGTGTGCCTATGTTTCTCAGTTAATATCTCTATGATCAGTGCATCCGAGGGAATTATGAAGCCGGAAGACTTTATGATGCTTTCTCATTTAAATGAAATCCAGTTTTGGTGGCACATGCAAAGCGGACAAAAAAATTATAAAAAGTCTTTCATTGAAGGTGATGCTTGCTCATTAAATTTTTAAAATTTAGAAAGAAAAACCACTCCACGTATCAAAGTAAGTTGTACTTTATTTTGGAGATTAGACTTTGCAGAAGTATTCTGAACAAAATATCTTTCATATGCCCGCCACGGCTTTGATCAAACTGAGGCACACAATGGCATAATCGTTGATTGATCTCTCTGTCTGTCGCTTTATATCTGCGATAGCCAGACGAACGTTTGCCTAAAAACCTGTGAACTTTGCTGATTATCAGCATAGATATTAGCCTTGGTGTGTCCGCAAAGAAACAAAAACCCATAGGTGTTAAATTGCGGTGGTGATAGCAACCCAACTGAGCTACTTTTTAACGATTTAATGACCTTCAGTCGCTAAATTAAGAAACTGCAAATTTCTTCACCTAATAGAAGCCAAACAGCGAAAACATCCTTATTTGCGAAGTGTTTGCAAAAGTCATAATTAGGCCAGGGAAGGAAAGCGGAGTCATATGATTGCCTTCGACAAATTTCTCGGTTTCTCGTTAACGTCTTCAGTTTAAATTTGTAAGCAGTTAGCGAATTATTAATCCTTATTATTTGTTACCACCAGAAAAGGAATGGATGGACCCATGGACGGACGTAGTGAGAAAATCCAGTACGGATGTCAGGAAAGGTGATATGCTGCGTAACAGAAGCACTAAGGGCTGCGACTATCAAATCGGGCCTCGCGGCCCCCAATCTCAGCATTGTAGAATATACTAGAACACTATAATTCCGATTTATGAATGCCCGGTCCGTAAAAGAATAACCTTTGCCGGCAGGGCACCCAGCCATCAGGCTGGCTATGACATGCATAGCGGACAACCACTGAGTTATTGTTCATATTAAAAAGAAAAGAAAACAAAACGTATAGATAAATAAATCGTTCCTTCTTAGATGCGAAGCGACTTTAAGAACCGCTTTTTAAAGTCCCACTTCTAACTGGTAACGTCTTCAACATAAACTTGAATTAACTCAGCTCTTCTGTTACTAATGATTGCAACAGGCGGTAAAGGATGGATGGACGGATGGATGGACATAGTGAGAATAACATGGATATCTAAATCTTGCTAGCGCACTTCATGTGAACTCTTACAGAAGATCTATCGGCAGAAACAACTCGGGTGTATTCTCAAGCCTTAGTAAAGACTATAAAAAGTTTGTTTAAGGTCACGAAAATCGAAAATTTCTTTTCAAAACGAATAAAGCTGTCGTTTTCGCTTTATTTCGTAAAGTTGATTTTTTTTTTTTTTTTTTTTGCTAAATATTTTCATCAAAATTTCAATCACTTTAGATTTTATTAAATTATTTTTTTCCTTTTTTTTTTTTTTTCTTTTTGTTTTTGTTTTCATATTTGTGACGAAAGAACATTGTAAATATTCATTTTGAGTTTAGTTGTTGGTTACAGCTTAAAAGCTTTTGTGGTCAGCGGTTGAACAACGACTGCATAAATAACCAGACAAAGGAATAAAAAACACATGCATATATATATATTTATATATATTTAAATAAATAAACAAACAAAAATAAACCGATTTTTCCCACACTTTAGCATGCAACAGTTTAGAAAATATTAAAAACAAACAAATACAAAAATTTCCCCAAACAACCTTCGCTGTCAGCATAAATTTTTATCAAATTGTTTTTTTTTTTTTTTGTTCTTGTTCAGAAATTTAAATAGCGCCTAGAAAATGTGAAGGTTTAGCTTTCTTGCTTTTTTTCCTCTCTGTGATATAATCATTGTTTGGGTTTTCATTTTTTCCAAAATTTATTTAACATATTCCAGCGATTCTTAAATTATTCTTTAGCTTAAAAGGCTAAAGAGTCCCAAACACATAAAATCGCACTTTTCGTTAACAAAATACCTGTGAAGGGAGCAAATGTTCCTGATCCAATCCTTATTATCTTCTTATCCTCTTAACCTAATAGCGTTTCTTAAATTTTGATCTTAGCCCTTTATCTTCCTATCATCTTAGCTTCTGTACGTCTTATTATATTATAGCTTCCTATCGTCTCAGCTTCTCTACCTCTTATTATCTTAGTTTCTTAGCCTATTATTCTCTTCATCTTTTATTACTCTTATTCTTTTTCCTTGTTATCTTATTTTTGTTTTTTCTGCTTACCCTCTTAGATACCTGTTCTCGTAGTCTTTTATCCTTGTTATCCTCTGAGTCGTTTTTCCTTGTATCCTTTGAGCGCTTTATTCTTCTAATCTCTAATTTCCTCAACTTCTTTTTCTCTTCACCTTGCATTTTTGATCTTCTTAATCAAATCATTCATCATTTTCTATCATTTTTTAACTTTTTATTATTTTGACCTCTTAGTCTTTCAAATTCCCATCGCCTAAGCTTGTTAGTTTTTTAGCTTCTAAACCTCTTTTTACCTTATTTTCTTAGCCTATTATCGCTTGACTTTTTATTCCTCTTATCCGCTTTCTTCTTATCTTATTTTACTTTTAGCGACTCACTCTCTTAGATACCTGCTCTCTTAGCTTTCTATCCTTCTAGGCCCTTACACTATTATCCTCTTACCCGATTTTCCTTATATCGTGTTAGTCTTTTATCCTTGTACTGCTTGACTAACCTTGAACTGCTTAACTTTTTTTTTCTGTTTAGGTTGCATTTTTTATTTTCTTAATCTCGTATTCTTTTTTAACTTTTCATTTCCTGAATTGTTAGTCTTTCAACTTCCTATCGCCTAAGCTTGTTAGTGTTTTAACTTCTGAATCTCTTATTATCTTAGTTTCTTAGCTTATTATCTCTTCGAATTTTATTCCTTTTATCCTTGTTTTTCCTTTGCCTCTTACCTCTTAGATATCTTTTGGCAACAGTTCTCTTAGCCTCCTAGCTTGTTATGGGCTTAGCTGCTGTTCCTTCTAAGCTTTTAGCCTTTAATACTCCAAACTTCCCCAAAACTCTTTTTAACCTCTTAGTCTCTTACCTAGCACGCACTACTCCTCTTACGCGCTTACTTCCTCTCCCTATTAGCCACTTATCTTCTTAGCTCACTATCGACTTATCCTCCATCGTTGCAGTTTTTCGTCTTATAGCGTCTTACCCTTTTATGCTCTTAATCGATTCTCCTTTTATTCATTTAGCCTCATATCCTCTTCGTTTGTTAGCCTCTTATTGTCTTAACCATGTACTTTTTTATACTCTTAGTTTCTTATTTTCTTAGCGTCACTTCGTGGCCTCTTAACTTCCTATCCTCATATTCTCTTATCCTTGGAACTCGTAAGTCTCTTAGCTTTCTACCATTTTTCTATTGCTTCCACTATTAAACGGATAGTTTGGCTTAGAAGATAAAATCTTTTAAGAAAAGTTTTTAATCTTCACGAAAGTTCCAGGCATTTCTAAGGTCCCTAATTGAAAATGTCATGGATGAAATAATCTGTATACCGTATGCAGCCAGAAAAAGCCGAGCAAAAAATCATTATATGTTTAAAAATATACGGCATGAAACGAATAGCACTCAATAAGTTCGTAGGATGACATACAGTTACCGCCATCATTGGGGAAAACGTATGTTTTTTGTTTAGTTAGCACCAATCTTCAAACGAAAAGGACCGAGTGATGGTTGTGTGATTTATAGAAGAAAAGAGATCACTAGCAGGTCTACTGTTTGTCACTAACTTTGGATCGCGGCACATGACATAATTTGGGCATCACTGCTTAGAATGCATGCATGCATAAATTGTTGACCTAGGCATTGAATTGTTTTGCGTCAAATTTCCCTGGAATACACCGTCAGCCCCAGCAGGCATCCGAATATAAATTTCATGGCTGAATATCTAAACTTAAATAAAAAAAATAAAAAAAAAAATATTTTTTATATTCTTTTTATTTATTTTATGGTGTCAAATAAATGTAAATAGAATTTTTGGATATATTTATATATATATATATATCAAATATGTTATATGCATATAAATCTTTCTAAAAAAAATTGAATTTATTTTCCTTCTACCACTGTCTAGACTTTAAAATGCTTTTCGTTTTGTAATTGTTTTTAGTTTTTTATTTTTGCTCCCTTTTTTTCTCTTAAAATTTTTAATTAAAAATTTTTGAAAATTTAATAGAAGACCAAAATGAAAAAATGAAAATTGAAATATTACACGAGCTTGTAAACAAAACTTTGTCTTTTTTTTTTTTTTTAATATTTCTTTGCCTTAACATATTTTGCATATAAAATGTTTGTAAAGCTTAAGCACTTGAAGAAGTTATTTACGTAAAAATCATTATCACGTAACAGTTAAGCAAACAATTCGTTTTTACTTCCTTTACTTTTATCCGTAATAAAGTTAAAACTAAATTGTCTTGAATAGTTGTAGAAATATAAAAAAAAAAGAAGAAAGAAGAAGAAAGAAGAAGAAGAAAAACGGAAACGAAAACAGTTATTACAAAATTTTCTTTTATAATTTTCAATGAAAACCACACGAGCCAGCATATGTGTATAAAAGTGCATGTAGAATGCAAAACACACATGCAAACACCGCAAGAAAAGTAATAGTAGTAGTAGTAGTCGTAGTAGTAGTAGTAGTAGTAGTAGCAGTAGTAGCAATAACAAGTACAATCAACACAATGCAATAACAATAAATGCAAATAATCACTTTAAATACAAAACATTATGAATCTCTGTATAATTGTAAAATAAAATAAAATAAATATATATATATATAT
>KK503060.1:0-22156 GCA_000688735.1 Glossina austeni | reverse complement strand
TATATATATATATATATATATATATATATATATATATATATATATATAAAAAAAATAAAAAACATATAGATTTTCATAGCTAAGAACAACAAGTAGTAAAATTATATTTAGGAAAAGTATTTAAAGATATGTATGGATATGTGTGCTGTTGTGTTCTGCACAGATATTATAGAAGCAATTGTTAAAAAATAAACAAAAGAAAATGAAAATGAAAAGAAAAACAACAACAAAAACAATAACAACAATAGCAACAACAACTAACCGAAAATGTTTTGTAATTAAACTAAACACACACATAATAAAATTAATGCTTTACTAACAGTAAAGAAGGAAAACAAAAGATTTTAATATGAAACGATCGTACATATCTGATATGAATCCATGCGTATGCATGGAATGAATTGGCTGGATATATATATAAATATATATACACATATATATGTATATATGTATGTATGTGTGTGAGAAAAACTATTATTCAAAACATATGTTTTAGTTAGAGATAAACTCCAACGTTTATGTTTTATTTCCTTCCTAGTTAAACAAATACAAAAATTAATGGTTTTAAGTAGTTTTGTGTATTTTAAGAGCTTTTCATATGTACGCATACACACACATGTATTATTTTAAAATTGTTTCTTCTTAATAAGGGCTTTGCATGAGCATAAAGCACATAAATATTCTACGGAACGTTACATTTACATTTTTCATCTCACTAAGAAGAGATATCTTTAAATTATTGCGAAGCTAAATGAAAGAAAGATAGCGAAGAGAGGCGTTCGGTAAGAATCACTTTATAATCACTTTATTCATGCTTTTCATATTCATTAGAGAGACAGACAGTAAGTGATTAATTGATACAAAGTGTTAACTCTTCATAGGCTCAATATTTTTTAGACCACAACAAACAATCAGTCTTCATAGTAAGCGGATTTTATCATTTCTTTTTCCTCTAAACTGCTAGCACTGTACTACTGCTTTATTTTTTGTTCGCGGGGCTCGTAACTGAAATCGTTTTATTTGTAATCATTTTTTTTTCTTTTAAAGAAAATTTTTCTTGAATTTTTCTTTCTTTGTTTCAAAGCAAATTTCTTTAAATTGTTTTCAAAGGAATCGAATTTTTTTTACAATTGTGTGCAATCGTTTTTAGCGAAGACTTCAACCAATTCGGTCAAACAAGTGACATGCTTATGTAGTTTATGTTATCTTACGCCGAAAGCAAGATTTTCCTTTCAATATAAAGGCTTTGGCTATGAACTAAAAGATAATTCAGTGAAGGAGCTGAAAAAAATTAGGATTAGGTGAGGGTCGAGTGCTCTCTTGGTCGTATTGCAATCACTGGCACGAATTTTAAAGATATCAAAATAAGCTTTTATGTTCATGCGATTAATTAACTAACTGTTAATTAACATTTTAATTAATAATGAATTAACAAATTAATTAACCATCAATAGTAATACTAATTGATTAATGTTTATATTTCCCTATGTATATAATTTATTGTTCATCTAATTAATTTATTTAATAATTAATATGTAATTAATTACTTATAATTTATAATTGATTAATTAAAATTAATTTTTATAATTAATAATTCATTAATTATTTTAATTATGTATGATTAAAAATTAATAAATAATTAGAAATTTGCGAATACTTTTTATAGAAATTGCATTGTGCAAGTATTTGAAAAATGAAACACTTTCTTATTTACAACCATTGTCTTTTAATTATCTTAATCTCTCCGTCGGTTCGTCTCTATACATCCGTCTATTTATCTATTCAACTCTGTGTCTCTCTATCTATTCGTCTATCCATCTCTCCGCCAATCTCTCTGTTCATATATCGCCCACCCTCCCCCTCGTCTCTTCGCTTACCCGTTCCTTGGCCAATCCATTTTTTCATTTCCAAGTCGCTTTATCTGTATTTCTGTCTTTCTATGCGTCTCTTCGCCTACACGTCTTTCCGTCTACGCATTTATCTCTTATGCATCTTTCTCCCACCTGTCTTTTTTTTTATAGATTTTCCTTGTATAAGATCACGTATTTATACCTCTCTCCATCTTTATATCTCTCCGTCTTTCCCTCTGCGCGTCTCTCCTCCTATGCTTTCTCCCCTGTGCTTCTCTACTTTCATGCGGTTCTCCGATTGTGCGTCTATTCGTGTATATATGTCCTTTCTACAGGTGTACGCTTTTGTAGGTCTCTCCTCATATATGTGTCTCCGTCTATACGTCTGTCAGTCTATTTGGTTTCTCCTCTATATGTGTCCCCTGCCTGTCTGTTTGTTTCTCAGTTTATAACTCTCTCAGTCTATGCGTCTATCCATCCTTACATCTCTTCCTCTAGCCGTATTTTCATTGGTACTTCATTCCGTCCATCAATCTATCTTCTATACTTCGCGTGTACTTCTATGTCCATCAGCCCATCTGACCAGTTTTTTAGTTATTTTGTCCGTGTTTTCATCTCTCCATCGAAAGCTTTCTCCGTCTACACATCTTTTCATTTATAAGGCCCATTCAAATCCTCCTTGCTGTCTATATGTGTCTTTACTTTTATATTTCTAATTTTCATTGTGGCTTGAACGGCCTGCTTATTGATGTGTTGATATTAGCAGATATAGTTCGAAATAATCAAAAGAAAAAACTTTAAATAATTTTGATAGAATTACCTTTACTCGTTTGAAGGCCGGTACAATCAGATCAGATATTAATATTTTCATTGCTTTTAAAAATATTTTATTATTGAAAAGCTTTTTATCATCTACGTTGCAAATGTTTTTCCTTTCTATGCTTATTGACAAGTTAACTCATATGTCGTTGGACAAAAGGACACAGTTGCTGATATATTCTGAGAAGAAATAAAAATTTGTCTCTTTATGCTTGTTATGTTTTGCGTATAAAATATGTATGAACAATAAATTGCAATATATTTATATCAACTCATTGATTGTCAGAATGATGTCGTTTACTTCAATATATTCTCTTTTTGACATAATGATGAAAACTGCAGAAAAAAGAAAATAAATTAAAAAGAAAATTCAATAAAAAGGTGAAAACGATTTCAAATTACAACAAAAGGGAATCTCTTGATAATCATTATCTTACTTTTTACAATCTCACAAACAAAGGAAGTTTGACAACAAAATTTGATTATTAGTCATGTCGCCAGATAAATGGCTTTACTGTTGTAAAAGTGATAGCTGCGTAACATGAACAAAAGCAGCTTAGAAGCAGCTAAAGACTAACCAAGTTGACGAGGTTTGAGATATGAAAATACTGCAAGCTAATGTGCTACATGCTAGGCAACATTTTACTTCCAACCTTTTTGGAAGAGATGTCTTACCGTAAAGTAAGTCTCTTCTATAGAGCCATAGGATAGTTGTTTCAAAGATAAGACGGAAGGCATAGACTATCTGCTGGAAAGATACACAGATGTTCCTATCATCTTCTCTTAACACTTAATGCCTACGACCAGCTAGCAGTCGTGCTTATGATCGTTGATGTTGACAAGATAAGAGAGCAATAATAGTTATGTAAGAATAGTTTCTCCTGCTTAATAGAAAAGCAAATTGTGAGACCTCGTCGTTAAGGGACCTCCGATACGACTACCCAAACAGTATACATTTTCAAAAAAAAAATCCTACATTGATAGGCGAAAAGATAACATGCCTTGCAAGAGCATGCATGTTAGTGATCCCTTAGAAAGATAAACGACTTTCTGTATAAAAAGCAAACTACAGCATAATAGATGTTACACATGCCTACTCCGAGAGCACCACTTACCATAAAAGAAAAAAAATTTCTACATTAACACGGCACGGTATCCATTATAATAATCCCGCAGTAGTTAAGGTAAACTATACGAAGCCCTATACTATGCAGCTTACGTTAGATTAGATTAGATTGAAAACTCGGGGCATGCAAAGGAACCATTCAAGCTTACCAGCCAGCTCTATAATGCAAGAATGAACACTTCACAGATTTCTCTAATAAATGGAGACGGCTTCCCTTTCAAGTCCATAAAGGCTGTAGATGCCAAATAAAAAGTGCAACCCATAGGCTTTGGAGACCTACACATTGGAACCCCAAGAATAATAATTGAATGTAGAGGCTATTAATATATTAGTCTCTTACATTTATCTCTTTAACAAAGGGAAAGAAAAATTCAAACTTGGAAAATTTGGCATCCGCGTCAGATTCCTTCCGGCAATCGCGCGAAGAGACATTGTCATTGCCCTTTACAGCACACACCAGAAAATGCCGACAAAGCATCAGCAGAGACCTCGATAAGCCAAATTTTTGCGTTCTCCATGAACTACCTTTAAGTGACGCCCCTCCACGCACTTTCAAAATGTCCACAAGGCAGGGAGGCTCTCTTTACTTTTTACAAACGAGTATTGGACGTTCATCTCCTTCCAACGACACCAACCATTCTCATAAAGAAATTCGGGCAATAAAACGTAACGGCCAGGGTTGAAATTAGTTACTTACATAGAACTAAAAACAAATAAATTTATTTGCCTCTACAGCTTTGTAAGCAACCAATAACAACCCGGCAAACCAATATTTCCAGTGCCGCCGAAGTAAACCTTCCTAGAATGATTCCATTAGAAGGAGAAAAAAATGAAAGCATTTGCACTAGAACTTACCACAGCTTCCGAAATTCCTATACGAAATATATGAATAGGAAGAGAGCTGTTTGTAAGAAGAGGACTGTTTGTGAACTGAAAAATTTTTCTTTAGATAATTTTTGTCTTTTCGATTCCTTTGATTGATAAATTTTCAAAGTAAACTACGATTTACGATACACTTACTCAGCTCAGCGTGTTTGTGCAACAAGACGGAAGATATATAAACAAGTAAGAAAATTATATTCGGCAGCGACCCATCATCGTAATCCTAAAAAAAGACGAAAACAGAAGGAATTCTCAATTTCCGTATTCTTAAATACTGCGTGGGCGTGATCGATTTGTTTTCTTTCGTATCGTGTCGTGTATCTGCTGTAGTTTGTAGGAGAAGAACGTCTTCTGTCTACATCTACTTCTCAAATGTCTGTTTTTGTTATGCATATCGAACTATCGAGGTTTAAGGAAAAAACTAAACCTCCAAGTCGTGATGTCCGTGGTGTCTTCTATAGAATTGGCGCATTTAGCTCATCGCATTCTATTCTCCAAGTTCTTTTATTTGGTATCCAATTGATTGAACTGATAAGAAAAACGAATTGTCCACGTTGTAGTGTCTATAAATATATATATATATAACGCATTTGTAGACAGATAATGTATTTTCATGTGAGGAATGTGCAGAGTAAGTTTCAACATTCGGTCTTGTTTACCTGATGAGTAATAAGCGAAAAAACCGTCAAAAAAGTACAAAAAAAAAATACAAATTTTAGCACTTATAACCATGCGTAGGCGTGACCGATGATTTCCAGTTGTACACATTGATAGTAAATTGCAGAAAATTCCAAGCCTTCGTCTCTCATAGTTTTTGAGTAATGAACAAAAATCCACAAAAATTTTGCTTAGAGAACTAGGCTTTGCGTTCGGTTTACATTTTTACTGTGGGTGTGTGTTTCGGCCAATTTTTCCCATTTCCAATACTAAGCTGCTTGCAGGAATTTTCAATGCTTGTGGCAAATTTAAAGCCGATAGCCTAATGCTTGACGTAGACATTAAACCGACTAACAGACAGCCAGGGGGACGGACATGCTTGAATCGGTTTAGTATGTTTTCCTGGTGTTTTCTATGGTCTTTGAAACTACTTTTTGGACGGTGCAAACATAACAACTTTCCACCTCCCCCCTCCATCCACCAATCTGCAATGATGAAAATATTAATAGTACCAATAATAACAATAATTATAATAATAGTGATAATGATAATAATGATAGTAATAGTATATGTTGTTTAGCGCCTATGCGCTGGCATTAACTGACTATTGCAAAATTGACCATTTTTCTTGCGAAGACCTTTAGCAATACTGTAAGTGTAACTTCTCAAGTAGTCATAAGAGTTCTATTGCTTTTTGAAAATTGAAATAAATAATCATTTAACTCGAAGACAGACCAATGAGATTGGGTGATGATCTGTTTCTCTCAATTCTTGATGTCAATTCTACATTTTCTTTTGACAAAGTTCGGCCATAAGGTGAGCCTTGGTAGCGGTATCATACTATACCGATTAAAAAATAAATGATTAAAATTAATTCCATCATTTAAAACTTAGAGCAAAAAGATGTGCTTTTTTTTTGCTTTTCTGATTAGCAAGCACACTTGTACAGCATTGTTTAAAACTTTTCATAATAAAAAATTCAAGTCGAAATTAAAAAACAATAAAATTACATGGAATTTATTATAAGAAATAAGCAAGTAGTTTATTTTTTTTTTTTTTCTTCGTTCTTCGTCGCTTTCAGTCTTGAATAGACGAAATGTTTTTGAACTTTACTGGGGGGAAAAAATTTATATATATACAAAAACAAAAATTTTTGTTATGTGTCAACACCTCTATTACTTTAGAGAAAGAAAAACAACTGTATGTGTATATAAGAGCATTTAAATAATAAAAAAAAAAATAAAAAATAAAAAAAATAATAAAATAGAAAAACAGTGACAACTAACTATATTAAGAACTAAAAGTAGAAGGAGGGCAACAAGTTCTTGACACAACAGCAACAATAATAATAACAAACAACAAAAGCAAATTTTGTCTCATTTTTACATTTGTTGTGATGTTTATGTTTATGTGCAGCTTAAATCTCTTACTTTAGTTCATAGTAATGTCATCATTGCCACCAATACTAGCGTTACCATCATCATCATTATTATCATAGTCATCGTCATCGTCATCGTCATCCTCATCATCATCGTCATCATCGTCATCACTTTCGTCCGCATCATATCCTTTACATTGGTTGTTTAGTGTGTTGAATGAAGGACTTGTTTTTTCTCTTTTCTTTCCTACTTAACACTTTGGTATTTTAGATGTTATTTATGTATAGAAGAGAATGAGTACAAGTACGTGTGTGTGTGTGTGTGTAAATGCCCTTGTTTTTCTATCTTTTTTTTTGCTTTTTTTTTTTTTTTTTTACTAAACTAAAGGAAGTTTAACGATAAAATCATGTCTAAATAAAAACATAATTTTCTAAATGTTTTTCCTTAACCTACATAGACACCCATTTTATACAAATACAAATACTTACCGTATAAAACATGTATATAAACACTTGACAGCACTCTGCAAACACTTTATATATATATATATATGTCTCTATCTATGCTTTGCTTTATCATCCTCTGATGGTCCAGTTGTCCGTCGTGGATTGGGGTGTTGTGATAAATTTTAAAATATAATGCTTTTCTCTCACTCTCACTCTCTCTCTCTCTCTCTCTCTCTCTCTCTCTCTCTCTCTCCCTCTGACTCTGGCTCTTCTTCTTGTTGACCATCTTTGTTGTTATCATATTTTTATTATTATTATTAATCCCAGGCTAAGCAAACACATACAGAGATTACAAAAGAAAAAAAAAAAAAGATGGCAAGAAAGTGACAACAAAATAATAACAATTCTGGTTAAACTTACTACCGGAATAAAAATATAAATAATTTATTAGACATCCTTTGCTTAAGCACAAGTTTCCTTTAAATATGCGCACACTTATGCTTGCTTAGACTAACTTGTACGCATAAACAACCAAACATTCGATGATATATATACGTATGAATGCGTGTGTGTGTGTGTGTGTGTATGTGTATATATATCTTCGCAAGTGTGAAGAGCATATTAATAGAATTTAGATATATTCACTTGTGTATGGCTATGATTAACTCTTACACTGTGAATATGTGTGCATGCCTATGTGTGTCACTTGACGTGTTGTATATGTCACACTTTCCTATGTATTCCGGTTCGGGCAACACTTGTAAAACTTTACTTCACTCTTAGCTTTTAAGAGGAGAAAGAGGAGGTTATTCGCCTTTCTCTCTCCATCTCTCTCTCTCTCTCTCTCTGCGCCTTTATGAACATAACTTTCTCTTGTTATATTATTTATAAAGTGCCCTCTTATTATTGTGATTATTTTTATATATATATATATATATATATATATATATGTCACATATATAATATATATATATATACACTTTTATTTATTTATAATATTTTTTTTTTGTTTTTCATTATCTTCTAAGAACTAAGAAAAAGTAATTTTATGTTATTTTTATTATTATTATTATTATTACTATTATTATTATTTGTTCATCTGTCTATATATTTACATAAAAAAATATATTAAAATGTTCTCAGAAATAACGAGCAAGTGAAAATGTATTTGAAATGAATTAAACATCATTCTCTGACTCATTGAATTTTATTGCACAAAATTGTAAACACTTGTAAATTTCAATCGAAGAGCGACAACAATATTTTCCCATGTTGAGTGCAATACGAAATACTAAGAAGCCTTTACTAAGGTGACGAACCTTGAAGGTACGTCCTCATTAGCAAAACTCTTGAGCTCATTATCAATTACTTCGTTACAGTGAACGTAATTCAATGTTTTGTTCTTCCGCAAAACATTGTAAGCGAAAAGTTTATTAAAGTTCTTGTTAAGAAAAACTTTACTTATTATAGCCAAGCAAGGAATAGAAGTAAAATCCCAAGCTTGTATGTAGAGTATATATATATTTATATAGCGCAATTGTTCATAAATATTGTCCGTCTGTCTTTTTGTCCGTTAAAACACTAATTCATCTGCCAGTTAATTCTACTCAATTTCAAGTCTTCCGGCAGCCAGTCTCTCTGTCAATCGGTCCCTCTATGAGTCAGTCCTGGCCCGGGTTACCTGGTCCGCGTGCTGATCAAGCGATCGGCTCAAAGGTTCGTCTGTTCGCCAATCGCCAATGTATCGATCCGTCTGCCAGCCGATTAATCTTTTATTTAGTTCCGTTATTTATAGGTCCGTTTATTTTTCGATATCGTTGCAAGTTAATGAGTTTAATAATTGGTTTAATAATTGGTGGATATGGATCTTTTTGCCAGCCTATGCGTTTGTTACTCGATTTACGTGTTTTTCAATCCTTCCGTTTACAAGTCAGTGCATCCATTATTTGGTTCGTTTACTCCATACTCATTGCTGATGCCTTTATGTTTATTTTTCGGCTTGTCTGCTTCTCAGTCCATCTATCTGTCAATGGACGTACAGGCCAGCACATGCAATAATTGAGTCATATAGTCGATTAATCTCTAGTGATGTCTTTATCTTTATTATGCGGCTTGTCTCTCGGTCTGTCTGTCTGTCTGTCAATGGCTTTGAAAAGCCAGCACATGCAATAATTGGTTCATTTACTGCATTAGTATGTCGATCCATTTGCCAATTGTTGCGTCTGTTACTGGGATTGTCCGCTTTTCAGTCCGTCTGTCTTGGACTTTTGAAAGCCAGTGCGTCTAATAACTGATCCGTTTATACCGCCAATATGTCGATTCGTCCGCTGGTCGGCATGTCCCCCAGTCGGTCAGTCTATTTCACAGTACGCCCACCCCTGGGTGCGTATATAAGTTGGCTTTTCTACTAATCCATTTTTCTGCTCCTTCACATATCTATATGTTTGTTAGCAATTTTTTCATTTGTTTCATGATCTGTTGTTGACCGCGAAACTTAAGAGCAAATCTGCAACTCGATTGCATTAAACCTATGGGCCAATAAATAAGAAACGCGGAATTGCAATTTGCAACAGATTTCGATTTGAAGCTTCGTAGCAATGATCATTGCAACTTTAGAATATAATTGGGCCAATCAGCCAATAGGTATACCAACTGTGACACGGATCGCAATAAGAAAAAAAAATGTATTAAATAGAAAACTTGTTATAAAGATTTTGCCAAATACTCTGAAAGGTCGATATAAAAGTTGCCTCGCTTGCCTCACTAAAATATAGATTCACGGAAAAATATGTTTCAAACACTACCTGCTTTGTCGTAATGAGTGTTAACAAATGTCTTTTTAAGGCTCCTTTAGCTTAATCTTTCATCGATTTGTTCTTTTTTATTCTTTTTTTAGCCAGCTTTAGATTAAAAATTCAAGCATTTGACTGCAGTTGACGTAAATATTGACAAATTGTTCACTTTTCGTAAACTCCGGTTTCAAAATCTTCGCTGCGTTCGTTGTTCTTGCAACTACTTATGCTATGCGCGCAATCTTTCTTTGAATAAAATTAGTTCCAAATATCGTAGGTTAAGGATAAGCCGTTGCCTTTTTTCATAATACACGATATTTATTCCAAGTTGTAATTAATTAAACGCTAGTTCTTCGTATATAAATAATCGCAATTTATTGAAGATTTCTCTTCTTTCATCATCATAAGGTCCTATGATAGGAGTGAAAGCAGGATCACTCAGTTGTAAGTGTATCCGTTGGTCTTTCTTGTTATTTGTCAGCACCTTTGAAGCTCTCGGTCACAAAAGGAACCTTTAATAAAATTTCCGATTTTCTCGATCTGGTGTATAGTCCCCTGATTTCTTCTCATCGGATTTCAGCAACGTCAGCTTTTCTTCAGAGCCCCCCTGTTATGTTTTCAGTTAGTTTTATTATTTGTTCTTTTTCTGTATTTTTCTTCTTCTTTTCTACGGCCTATACTTTACATTTTATTCGTAGATCCATTTAATTTAAAATGAAGAAAATGTTTTTTTTTTTTTAATTATTTATAATAATTAATGTTAAAAGAAATCTATAAATTTATATGTGAAAAAATAAAAGCTTAAAGCAAAGGCACCGTTTAATAAATATTCTCTTGTCCGTTCAACCTTAGCCAATGGTTGAAACCACATAACGCCATAAAGCGGAGAGTGTCTGTAACGAAGCGAAATAAAATTTACAATGGAAAAATATCAACTGAGCAATAAAATTTGTATAAATGTATTTGCATAGCGTTGCCTTAAACACATGTATGTAAATATATAAAAAAAAGCAGCACTTATGGTAAAAAAAAAAAAAACAAGACAACAAAGCCAGCCAGCGGTGCTAACTTAAAGTTTAAAACGAATTTTGAACATCCTTCGTTTAACGGTAAGCGGAAAATTGTAGTTTTTCTCCGATGACAAGCTTGGGCCGATTGAACCTCTTTTAATTATCTTGTTCTAAAAAAAAAGTGGCTTTCAGAGATTAGGGTTTTTTTTTAAAATTTACTTCAGCTTTAGTTTTTGCTGTGACAAGAAGTCTGTAGTCGAACTAAGAGCACAGGCTCGAATTCTTAAACTTTCCATTTTCACGATTAGGACACGAACAACGTTATAGCCGATCAGATGGAAAGCTTATAAGGATTACACAAAATTGGAAAAATTCAGACGAACGCACCACGCCAAGCTAATTAAGAAACTTGGTTAATGGCCAACTTTGTCCGAAAATGTGGTATACATTTTATTACCTACCTAGTGTCAAGGTAAATATCAATCATGCAAATAGATTTTACTTCCCAACATCTATATGTCTTAAGGTCCTTCATCGAAATAAGGAGTTTAAGTGCATTCCTAGACAACTAAACCAGTTGATCAAGAAATCTAGCTTGGCCACAGTTTTACTAATGAAATCGCTTATGAACTTATAAGATCAGGCAAGCACGGCATGTAACCAAGTCCACATTTCTAACAGCAACTTGAGAATTTGCCTCAGTAGAAACGCTTGAATGCTGCTTCTACGCTACAACGTCGTTTGCAGACATTGTGCAAACACGCATGGTACCTAATAGCGTAGCTACCTGCTCTGCTTTGGGGTTTCTTCTGGAGTCTGGCGCTTCCTTAAGGTCTGCTAGATTTTTCCCTAGATAAGAACTTCAGCGAATTTATCAAAAAATTCGATTTGCTCAGCAGACAAGCATCATCTCTTTTTACGTCGCTTCATCCCAGAAATAACTTTGTATTGCAAAGACTTTTCGATGACCCCTTAGAATCTTCGAAAGCAAAAATTTCTAAAGAATAATAAAATTTATGGCAACTTTAGATAGTCTACATAAAATTTGATGGAAAAATTTCTATAAATATTTTGATATACCAGTCCATGGCGGCTCTGAAAGGAATTCAGTGAACAGAGTACTATTACTTTAGTAATAAAAATCTAAATCATACACTGGGATCAATGCAATATTGAAATGTAAATCATATTTTCGGACAAGAGAATTTTCCCTAATACTTTATGATATTTCGTATTTCTCTCTCTCTCTCTCCCTTCTCGATCTCTCTCTTTCTCCCCCCTATCGTTGCCTCTCTCCACCCTCACCCTTTTTCATTCACATCAGGCTCTCTATCGCTCTCTTTCTCTCTCGCCATCTTCAACTGTCTTTGTTTCTGTTACAAACGTATAAACCAAACTATTATAACTCTTCCCGACACTATGCTGACTGTAAAAATAATAAAAATTATTTAAGAAAAAAACACATGAATAATGACACCCTCTGCGTACAACAGTAGAGCAATCGCTTGTGCTGTATATGCAATTGAAAATTTCACTTTAACTAAAAGAGAAAAAACAAAAAAAAAAGAGGAAAAAATAGGAACGCAGATGGACAGACATGCACACATTCCGCACGGCTAACAATCGCATATACATATATATATATATATAAATATATATATAGAAAATTTATTTATTTTTCGTTTAAAGCCATAATATCCTGCTTTACATGCCAAACATTGACTGCAAAAGCCATATATACCGAACAATTTTTATTTTGTATGCAAACGATGATGTTTCTATAGTTTTTTAAATGCCTGTAATCAATAGCCAAAAATGTGCATAAATATGCATGTGTATGTGTATCAATATTATTTTGTATATATGTTAACGATTTCTCTTCCTTTTTCTTCTTTTGCATACGTGCGTTCATACACACACACACACACACACACATATATATACATACATACATACATATATATAGCTATATATGTGCTTTTGTAACAATTGTACTAACAATGGCCATAGCAGCTTCAACAATATCTATAATAATAATAAAACTATAAAGGATTCTCTTGTGTTGCCTGTTTATGTATTTTGTTTTTGCTTTTGTTTTTGGTTTTTTCTTTCTCTTTGCTTCAATATTCAGTTTTTTCAAGTTTAGTTTAAACATAACTATTTGTTTTTTTTTTTTTTTCATTTATTTGTTTATTTATTTATTTATTTATTTTTTTTTTGCTCTATAACGAGTACAGGAGAGCAATTAAGAAACGCTAGAGTGAAACAACAAAAAAGACACAAAAAACAAAAAAATTGAAAAATGAATACAATAGCAACACGTATTACAGATTACAGAAGTTAATTACCAGTGATTGCCAGGGAACATTTTTCAGTCAACTTGCAACGATGCTCCGGTTCGTTTAACTGATTTCAGTAGTGAAACGATTCGTTAAATACTAAATTTATGTATGTGTAATGTTGCTGCAAGATTTTGTTAGCGAAGCTAGAATAAACCGACGGATCATGAAACGATTCTTCTTAATATAACGAATACAACATGTAACAGGTAAGAAGAGGAAAGAAGACGTTGGTATAATTTGCAAGGTATGGAAAATAAGAATCTACCGAGAAAACTGGGCTAAGTTCCTGCCACGTTTCTCCGAAGACAACGATAAACAATTTAGTTTAAAGACGCATTCAAATTCCCGCCTCCATCACTTCTATTTATAATGTGGAATAGTTTCCTGTATATCGTAGCTTTTTATCAGACTTTAGATTACATGGCAAGCTTTGTCAATTTTAAGCACTCGCTGACTTAATACTAGACTTTCTTATGATTAAAACTTTTCTAAACGAATCTGTGGATCCTTCATCCGCTGGTGAAGTATTCAAGTACAGTGATCAGCCTGGGAAATAAGATCGTAACAACTTTGCCATTCTTTTTGAGAAGGCCCTATGAGATGATTCTCGCTCACTTGTTTTATGTGTATTCCGTAACCTTTCCAGAGGTCAGGAAAAATGCCAACCTCGATTTCAGAACAAACAAATCTTGACTTTGAGATTTGATTAGAGTGGCAACTTGCTTTCCAGGCTGACCAATTTAGACGGTAAGTAGGAATTTTCCAGCATAGATAAATCTTTTGAAAAGATTGGCATAAAGGGGGAAAGGGGGATATTTCTAGTGGTTAAATGAAATCCTAGCTTAAGGAAATCCTTCCACTCATTTTCCAAAATGGGGTTAAGGGCCAGGTGAACTCCTAAAGACTCCCCTAGTGTTTCAGGGGATGTTTGCTGTACGCACGGTGTTGGATAAGAAGGATTGTGGGCATAAGGGAAATGGAAAATACAGGCAGTAAGTAATATTTTTATATGTTTGACTAGAAAATCGAATAAGTAAATATGGGACCGCTAGGGGACGTCAATTAAATTGACCTTCCCCTAAGATCATCCTTTGAGATATCAGATGTAGTCACTCTTAAGATTCTCAGATTATCGTTTAAGATTCTCTATAAAATTTCAGAATCTGTATAAGTGACCGCCTGCATAAAAATGATCTTTAGATCTTAAGTAAATCGAATTGACTTTTAAGACGTTCTAAAAAAGTTAAGAAATCTTTCGGTGTGGCTCTTAAACATTTTATATAAATTTTTTTGTATAGCAAGTAAACATGAATAATCTTTAAGATGCTTTAAGAAGTCCAGGAATCTTCAGAAAGGATGTGATCCGTTAAGAAGAATAATAATTAGGTATTAAGCAGAGCATATGAGTTTCTAAATGTCTTTTATTAAATTTAGAATTTTGTAAAAGAATTTACGGAAAAAGCCGTGTAAAAGTTAACTAAATCGAACTAATTTCCAAAATATTCGAATAGATTGAGGAATCTGTGGAAAGGTCTTTCTATCTGCTTGCTAAAATTTTCACAGGATCTACAGAGCGAACCACATGTACTTCGTACATGTAAACCATGTACTTAGATGTAATTAAATGTATGCACATATATATGGATAACTCTTAAGATTTTCTAGTAAATTTAAGAAATTGCAGAAGCGACCTCAGGTCGTCTAAAAAAATTATCTATCAACTCGGCATGCCCGGATTCAATCTTCATTGCGTTAGAATATACTTGAATTACGATTGGTGCTTGGTCGTAGCTACAGCCAGTGCTCGGTCTGTAAAGACATAACACTTGCCGAGCTGGCACACATTTCCCAGGCTTAAGCCACTGCATATCTCTTTCTTTCCTATTCTTTATAATAATTGCAGTCTTCACCTATATATTTGACATCCTCCAAGTGCCGAGTTATGGTTCTATGAAAATGTTATTGGGTAAGTTGTAAGATGTTCTGGTAAATTTAAGAAACTGTAATAGAGTCTTTCCATCTGTCTGTTAAGGTTTTCACAAAAACTTATTAATCTACAGAGCGGATCACGTGCCTTAAGAGTAGTATTTAGACTCAATATATATATATATATATTATATAAATATATATATAAATATATATATAAATTATATATATATAAAAATATATATAAATTTATATATATATAAATATATATATATATATATGTATAAGAAGGTGTTTAAAGACTCTTAACATCATTTGGTCCATAAAGCAATCTTTTAAGAAATTCTTCGAACAATGCTCGCATCTTTCGAAAATTAGTACCAAGCTTTTGTTGTTGTTATTATATTAAAGTTAAATTTATACTAGAAATGCAACAAGAAGCTAACCATTTTCCATTCTTAAAACCTTCAGTCTTTCTTTTCCTTTGAAATGCATAAATAAGAGAAAATCCATTTCTTGTCATTCCGCGCGACTATTTTCAGTTTGTACACCAATTAGTTGAATGTATTTTATTTAAGTTGTTTTTGTAGAAAAATTTAAAAAAAGGAAAGCAAAAAAAAAGAAAATCCTCCACTAATATGTCATGGACTGGCAAATGTTGTTTACTGGTCAACACCAAGCAGTATAGTAGAGTAGTTAAAATCCTCTTTTAAAGTAACACTCTGAATATAATCTTATAACTGGCATCAGTTACAAGACAAATGACAATAAATATGCTTAAGAAATATGCTTAAGAAAAAAATCAGTAATTTGTTAAAGAAGATAAGAAAATAAAGCAGATATAAAAGCAAGTTACAAGTAATCACACACAGACACACACACTCACACACACACACACACACACAAATACACACATTCGCACACAAACACACAAATGCACACCCAAACAAACAAACAAGCAAACACAAAAACACAAACATACACATACATACATATATGTATGTACACATAAAAAAGAAATAAATGCAACTGAGTGATATTACGGATAGCATTCATGCGCCCCTTAGGAATAAAACGTTAAAGACAATAATGTGATAATAAAACAGTAAATGACAGATAGACCAGAAAATCTAATCAGTAAGACAGTGAACTAAAACAATAAGAAATAAGAGAATAATGTAACAAGAATTATATTAAGCTCAAGTTGAATTTTAGACACCATTTAACAAATCATTACTAGGGAGGAGGCTTTCAAGCGCATACAAATACGTTTCGAGGATGACTCTAACATAACATAAGAGTATTTGTTCTTTGAAAAGTTGAATCAATTTCAAGTCACGTATTTAGGTCTGTCCATTTATTCAATTAATTATTTCGAGCACAAGCTATTTCCAGTTATAGAAAGGGGTTCACGAGTTTACGAAGTTATGAAGTTTTAGAGAAAGAAACGTAAATTCTTTGTAATATTTAATAAACGTTTATTGCTATTGAATGAATTTTTCACATAAATAACATTCACTAAAAATCCAATAAAATGCAGGAAAGAGAAAGTAATTTTCAGCAATAAAACAATAAATGCACAATAATGTAGAAGAAGAATGTAAAATACTAACAAATCCAATCCAAGCCATTCAGATTGCTTCGGACTATTTAGATAGGAAAAATACATAAAACGAACATTAACAATATTAAGCATAATCTTCATCCATTCAAATGGCTTGATAAGAAAATGAAAGGCTCGCCTCTACTTTCCTCTCTTTTATTGTTCCTTTTTTCATTACTAGCCCGATGTCTACGCATAGAGTATCTTAGCAATAGCAAATATTACGAATGGAAACAATTTCAATATTATCGTTATGGTTATAAAGAAATTTTAATGAAATTTTTGCTTGCTTGCTTTTGGTTAATTATTATTATTAATTATATATTGTATCACAATAACAAAGGTGGGCGGTCAAAAGGTCAAAACTTTAAAAAGTATTCACTTTTATTTTGAAGTTGGTGTAAATGAATTTTACTGAACATTTTTATTATTTGCCTTTATTTAATTATAAAGTTATATTTTTGTATACAAGCGGCTTGATCAGAAACTAACGAGAATTTTTGATTCACTTAGAAAATATATAAATGCTGCTTTTCAAAGTTTTTTTTTTGTACGCTTTTGATTAATTAGAAATGTTTGCCTTCATACACAAGTAATTTGATCAAAAACTAACGAGAATTTTGTATAAATATTATTATCATCGTTATAGGGGTATTTGTGCCCAACTCTTTTGTTTGCTTTTGAGTAATTCGAGTTTTTATTTTCGCTCACATGTGGTTTGATTCAAAGTTAACAAGAATTTTTAATTTTTTCCAAAAATTTTATTTTATTATTAAGATTATAGGGCAGTTTTTGGTAAACAATTTTTTATCTGATTTTATTTAATAAGAATTTTTATTTTGATATAAATGCGGTTTGATCAAAAACTAACGAGAACTTTTGATTCATTTACAAAACATTTATGACAACATTCAGACTTTGAACCAAAAATTTTTTTTTAGGTTTTTGATTAATCAAAAATTTTTATCTCCACACATTTATAATTTGATCAAAAGCTAACGAGAATTGTTGATTTATTAAATAAATATTCTTTATATTATTATCGTTATAGAGGTATTTGTAAGGAACTCCTTTGTTTCCTTTTTGTAATAAAAGTAATTTTTTAAAAAATAATTTTTTCTTTTGAGTAATTCGGATTTTTATTTTCGCACACACGAGACTTGATCTAAAATTAACAAGAAGTTTTGATTTTTCAAAAATTTTATTTTTAAGTAAAAATTATTTCTAAATTAAAATTAAAATTTTTATTTTGATACACAAGCGGTTTGATCAAAAACTAACGAGAATACTTGACTAAGTAAAAAACTACTTCTTTCATGACTATTTTGTCCTCTTCTACGTGGATTCTGTGTGAACCACCTTTGGCAATTTTTGAGTTAGCCTACCGATGCTATACCACGTTGAGTAATTTCTCGCGTTCTCCTGGTGAACTAACTGATGTATCCGTAGCATTTGTCTTACTAAGCTTTGTTCTTTCAAAGTTATTACATCCTACAGAAGTTGTGGTGCAAAGTACATTCACTTCAGCTGGATCTATACACATGAGAACTCAAGAATTTAATCTGAACGCAACAGAACTAATAACTGGATCGATTTAAGATTGCTTGGCTTTGTCAAATGTCTGCACATGTATTTTTTTGTTCAACTTAGAAGTCCATTGACATGTCCTGACCTACGGACGAACCCCTGGAATTACGTTTGCGAGCGTGCCCCCAATAATGGCTAATTTTAAAATAGTTACATTAAAAGCTATATCAGGGTGGTATAAAAAATTTGGATAGGATCGATCAATTCTTAGAGACTTTTCCTACATAAAATTTTCCGCCAAAACTCAACCCTTGTATAGCAAAAAGACCGAATCGTGAATATATTCTGATGAAAGCGTTTTCACACTAGAAATTTGACATAAGAATTGACTGAGAATTGACAAATATGGTGCACAAGCGCTAATTATTCGATCTCCAACACCATATAAAATTTCGAACTAATTTTTAATATTTTATAACGAAAATTTGCTCCATAATTTTAATTTGACAAAATAATTAATTGTATCAAATGCGGACCATGTAGATCTATTTTTCGCACCCTACCCCATATAAAAGTTCTCATGAAAGGTAAGCCTTGGCATTAAGACAATTTTGAATAATTTATTACGAAAGTAAATGAAAAATGAGGGAAAGAGGAAAAAAATGAAAGATGAAGAATATTAGGAGAAGGGGTGCAGGATATCAAGTTCGCCTTAATCAAGGTTTACCTGTTTTTAATCAAGTTACTAGAAGAGAGCAACGTCATAAAAGTACTGGCTTGTGGCAAAACTCAGAAATGTTTGGAAACAATCCTTCTTCTTCTTCGTTTAATGATCGAAGTCAAGATCGCTTTGCGTAGCTCGTGAGAAAATGTTTATTTTCTTATCCATTTTTTTAAGGTTAAGGTTTATTTCTTATCAAGTAAATTTTTACTTAATTTCCTTCATTTGCATCCTTCCTTTGATGAAGGAATTTCTTTTTTAATTTTTTTTACACGATTTTTTTTACGCTTTTAAAATAAAGTTTCAAACTGTAGCTCTAATTATTCTCTTTATGTTTTCATCGTTCGTTCGCCATATGTCGCACTGCGACAGCCTCCCAGTTATTGCGTGAGTCCCCGCCATCTCCCCCTCCCCCTCCCCCTCCCCACCACCCCCCTTCGCCAGTATTAACGTAACATGGTAACTATCAGAAAGCAGAGAGAAAAGAAAAAGAAGTACAGAGGTAGTGTACCTGCTGCCTGGTGAATGCGAACCCGATCGATTAGTGTTACGCCTTTACCAACTGAGCACTCACTGTAGCTGGGGCCCAACAAGAATCTAACGCACTTGATGTTTGAGACGAATCCGTGAACGCAGGCTTGGTAGTCACGGTTCCTACCCACTCCGCTACTCGGACGGACAAGTTGCTGATAACACTATCAACACACTAAAAATCGGCCAACTCATTGTACGAGATACAAAGCAATTTGAAAATTCTCGCTGGTTTTTGATCAAGTCAATGCATTTTCCTATGCACGTCTACTAGATACACTTACACTTGAGTATCAGAATGTTGTGGGTTCTATCTTTCAGTTAAATGAGAATTCTTTTTATTTTAAAGCAAACGAATCGTTTTCGAGATTTTTTTTTTTTTCTTTTTATATATATAAGTGCTACATGCGTTTGCATATGTTACGTGCCGTTATTCATGGTTATATAAAAACTGTAAAAGAACGCATTTCTGACATTTCAATTAAACAGCCTTTTACCCGACTGCCAATTACAATGTTAACGTTAGTCTCATGCGTATAAAAAAAAATTTCACAACACAAAGGGCAACAAGCGATGGATTAATTGAAGAACAAAATTCAAAAAAATAAAAAAGAGAGAGAAAACTGAAACAATATAAAAAACTTTTGATTTTAATTTAATATATCAAGCTGTAGGAAATGGAGAGTGACAGAGAGAGAGAGAGAGAGAGAGAAAGAGAAAGATAGAGAATAGATTATAAAAAAAACATATATTATTCCGGCTTTATATTAGAGTTTAGTGGTACTAACATTAATTTAAACCGAATTTCATATAAAATGGAAAATTTAACAGGAAATGTTAATCTTTTAACAGCACAAACTATTTCCTTTTCTAAAGGCTTTGCTTTTAAATATACATTAAGAGCATAACAAAGCCGGGGATTTAATGATTTTTCCACATTTTTACCGCTTCTTTAGAGATTCATAGAAAACTTTCGATCGAATAGGGTAACTGTGACTCTATCACGCAAAGTGATTAAGGAACAGTTGATGTTGATGTTATCAGCGTGGGTTTGTCTTTCACAGATTTAAAGAGCACTATTCGTTTCTTTTGTTCGTTTGATATCATTCGCACCTTAGAGTATAACTCCTTGAAGAAAAACTTTTAGAAATAAAATTCTGTGGGTTTCTTTTCAGCCATCACGGTAAATCCTCTCAGCAGATATGACTGCCTGAAATTGTTCGGTTTCTACTTCATCGCACTTTATATAAATTATTACATACATGCTATACTGCATTTTTTTATACCGTTCATTACTTGTAGTATCAGGATGTATTAAGACAAAACTTAATGGTTTACAAAATTTCATCAAAATATCTCATGTCACCCGTAAAGAGTGATTGTGAATCGATTTAAGCTTATTTGTCCGTCCGTACATATTCATATTCGTATTTATATTCATATTGATATATTATACTCATATTTATATTCGCGGTCATATTCATAATCATATTTATAATTATGTTCATAGCCATATTCATACTTACACTAATTTTCATATCAAAATACATATTCATCTTCTTAAATAAATTTGTATTCATATGCATATTCGTAATATCAGCATGAATATATTTCCTAGTCATATTCATAGTCATATTCATAGTAGTCACATTCACAATTTCGTTCATAGCGATGTTCGCATTCCTATTCATATACCTATTTGCAAATGTGTTCATACTCAAATTCATATTTATTATACATTTATAATTCTAATTATTACGATTCATATTCGCATTTATCATGTTTGTATTCGTATTTAATATACATACTCATATTTCATACTCGTATTCATATCCAATTTCATATTCCTGTTCATATTCATATATTTATATTTATGTTCTTTTTTAAATTCATATTCAGTATCATATTTACATTCATATTTACATTTATCATGCTCGTATTCGCATTTATGTGCATATTCATATCCAATTTTATATTTCACTCTTCATAATCATAACCATGTTCATATTTATATATTTATTTTCATATTCATACTCATTTTTATATTCATTTTTGTATTCATATTCAAACTCAAACTCAAACATGTATTTATATTCATATTCGTATACAAATTGCATATAAACTACATTTATAGTCACATTCATAATCGTACTCATATTTATATTCACAGTCATGCTCAAACACTTATATTCGTATTCATATTCACACTCAAACACATATTTATATTCATATAGGAGTTCATAATCTCAATCATATTCATATTAGTACTCATATTCATATTCACACTCATGCTTAAACATATTTATTCATATTCATATAAGAATTCATAACGTAAGTCATACTCATATGCGTACTCATATTCATATTCACATTCACTCATATTCATACTCATGCTCAAACGTATATTCATATATGAATTCATAATCTACGTCATATTCATATTCACATTCACTCATATTCATACTCATGCTCAAACGTATATTCATATATGAATTCATAATCTACGTCATATTCATATTCACATTCACTCATATTCATACTCATG
>KK503059.1:72535-91059 GCA_000688735.1 Glossina austeni | reverse complement strand
CCGTGGGTTCTTGCTCATTGCTCATAAGTTATGTACAAAGTAGATCATTGCAATTTTCTAAACTTATTTTACGGAGGACCCCACTATTTATGTTCAATAAAAGCAAAGAAAAAATAGGTAATCAAATATTCACGTTTTCTCAGTTTTTCCACGGTTTCTACTCATTACGCATACATTATCTTGAATTAGGAAAAATTGAACGCGGCCCTCCACCTCCTGTTTGCCGGTTGATGAACTGGAAAACTATGCCGGTAGATCGAACCGAACTGTTCTTGTAAAAGAGCTACTTTATACTTTGTATAATTCGAACTTTCAACGATTTTAGGTAAAAGACGGACATAATTATTTATAATAAATGAGTAAAGTGGGACACGGCCGATCATTAAATACCTTACAACACTTCGCCTGCTACAGTTATTCACACAACGGCTTTTCAAAAAAATAATGTGTGAAGTGGTCGAAGAAGCGATGAGACTCATATTTCGGTTTGAACAGCGTTTGTCCTTGGGTCAAAACATGTCGGTATATCGAATTTCATCAAAATATCTCAAAAATTAGGATTAGTTTGTTGAACACAAGATACAAGACGGACGGGTGGACGGATGAACAGACAAGCTTAGATCCATTTAGAATCGCTTTCTGAATAAAAAATTATGAGTCTATCTCAAGTCCTTCTTGCATACGTCTTTGCAAGTTTAATATACCCTTGTGCCACATGTAGTGCAGTATGTAAAAATTATACATTATATTTTTTCTTCTTCTTTATATAATATGGTTTAAATATTGAACTGAATTGTCAAAATAATCTAAACTTTAGTGAAATCGACAAATATATAAACAAAAGTTTATATGTTGAGAGGTGGATGGGCACGTTGCAGTATCACTTCGAAGCTTTAGGTGCAAATCTACAACTTCTGGAGCTTCTTGCTATAGTAATTGATAATGTATTGAAATATGTATATACCATGTATAAAAAAAAACATTTCTTTTAGTTAAATTATTAATTTACGGAAGAGTCTTGCGTGCGGGTTTTGCATAAAATTTAAAAAAATCCACAAGTATATGCTTATGGTACATAACATACATAATGTGTTAACATCATAATATAACATGAGCCAATATAATATTACACTTACGTTGTTATAGCAAAATCAAATAATTGCAAACAAAAGAAAGGTAACAGGTGAGACGGTTTCCCTTTTATAGCTCCATAAATCATCATCATTGTTATGGCGATCATACAGGTGCACACTAGACCACCCATATCGTAGCTTTCTGTTGAAAGAAATTAAACGCTTAATAGGGCGCATTGCTTGTCCTTAGCACATATATATGCTTACGGTATTGCTTACGATAATTTAATGAATGATCACGATAAGCATAGGGCGGATCAACTTTACTTAATGGTGTCGGTAAAGCCGGTGCATTTAAATCGACATTGTAGTCATAATTATTTTGCAACTCTTCCATCATTTGCGGGTTACGCATTATAACTGCTAGCAAACTAAGAGCCAATATGTTTAAAAACTAGCAACGAGTTAAAAGAAAACATAAAAGTTTTTAATAGTTTTTTTGATTACAAATAAACAGAATAAAGAAAAAGTTTTAATAATGAGAGTCATGCGGTACAAATATGTTTAAAATTTAAAATATGTTTAAAAATAAATCAATTTTGATTAGAAAAATATTCGCCAAGGTTCGACAGAGTGGATTGCTTAACACTAGAACTACCGATCTTTTGCAATTTGAATTTTTCCATACTTTCGTCTTAAAACCTTTGATTCCGTGAAGATATTCCTAGGATCACCTTCACGTTCGATCCAAAAATGGTTCCGATTGGTTCACTAACATGTTCAAAATTAACGATAAAATTGTAATTCCAACTGATTTCTAGTTTACTTTATTAAAGCACATTAGCACGATTTTCATCCAATTAGAAATAAACTGGAAATAGGTGTGTTTTCAAGATAGTTTCAGTTTCCTCTGCATTGTGGGGGTGCATATGAACAAATTGTAACCATACTTTATTTTTTAGATCCACTTTTGCGCCTCTGTCGAATTCACAAAAAAAGAGAATCAAAATTATCTCTTTCGATGGGGGCAGGTATACAGCATCGGTGTCTCGAAAACTTGATCAGATATTTGAAGTTCTTTTCGTATAAATGAAAGTAGCCAAAGCATTTTGAAGCACCTAGCATCTACGCAATAACGATTTATTTGAAAATCGAAAATTAAAAAAGATCAAAATGACGTACTCGGTCGCTCTAGCGATGAATGGGGGCTTAACCGTACAAATAATTGAAGAATTTCCCTATAATGATGGATTAATAATGCATTCATATTTGCATTTGATACGTTACTTAAGTAATTCTATTAATGAAATTGGGAAGAAATTTGTGTTATATTTAGTTAGTATTTCAGGGTAAGAAAAAAATCAGTTGTGCTACTTATTCAAGAAAAGAAAAATGAGAAAAACATGAGAAATTCTGAAATGATTGAATATTTATTTCAAAATAATAGAAACACTATAGTAGTCTACCATTAAATACCCTACACCATTCCACAATTATCCAATAAAGGGGTTTCAGAATATTTTCTAATATGGGAAGCGGTCGAAAAAGTGGTCAGATTCGAACGATTTTCTGTAGCTTTCGGTAGGTTAAACACAAAAAACAAGACGGGCAGATAGACAGACAAGCTCAGATGAATATCACTAAGGAAGGGAATATTGTAATGGTTTATCTCGAATGTTTTTGGGTGCTCCATACATCCGCACGAATTTCTGTCGCAAGCTGGGTAGGTTGTAAAAATGAGTAAACGGAATGGAAATGTCTGACTTTATGATGAGACAATGCTTACCCATAAGCACTTAAAAAAAATTTGAAATGCAATCGTAAAAATCTCAATGATGATCAACACACAAATTGTTTTCTTTCTGCGACCACTCCAGTTGTATCCCTGCTATCTGTTTGTATAAAACTGTTATTTAACAGCGACCGTTTTGGAAAGGGGAAACTGCTCACAAGTTTTGTGCTTTATTTGGTGCAAATCCATTCGAATGAAATTGTCCGAATAGTCGCGTTCTTGTTAAAATAGTAAATCTGACTGCTGACATATGATTAACAATAAAAGTTTATTACGATCCTAAATTTCACCAACCAACCGCAAAGTGGACGAAAGTCGGATAGGAGGCCAAAAATAATCAGAATCGTCACACAGCATTATAACATCAGTTCAGATTAGTTATCAGTTAAGTATCTTCAAAATGATAAAATTATTAACTAATACGTACATCACAGTTAAGCAAGATTGACTGTTAAATAAGCTGCACTAGTTAGCCTAATACGATTCCTCATTTATTTTCGTAAATATTCTTGTTCGGTCATCATCTTATTGTCGAATCACTCCCAAATGTAGAAATGAGTTGGGACTTTGGGCACCACCATATATACGAGCAGCAACTGGATGGCCAGATGGAAGGAGCGGATGCCGTAAAAACATTTGGTATTCTGAGTCTTTCCGACTTATATAAATATAGCATCAATTATATGCGATAGAAACCAGAGTAGATAGAAGTTTTTGAAAATTAGTACACATCACCTTCCGGCTGTAATTAGACTTTAAATAAGATGTGCTATAATGGAAAAGGCAATAATCGTTGTACTAAACACTTCGTCTTTTTTTTTTAAATGACATTTTAAAGCTTTTGAGAAATTATAGCTTATTATACATCACGTCTGATTCAATTAAAGTATGTGTAGACGTATATTTATATGTATTCAAAAACGTTGTCTTGCATACATTAGCGTCATTTTTATTTTAATTTCCCTTTTTTTTTTATGAAAACAAAAAACAGTTGTTTTTAGCACGAAAAGTATTTATAAGAAAGAGCGTTTTGTGCTGAGTGCCTTACGGTCGTTTGTCTGTACTGCATCGCCTGAATATTACATCTTTCTAGTCTTTGCTTAAAAACAAACAAAAATGAGATCTTGATGCTTTATCTCCCTGATGGTGGTGACTCTCCGAGTATCGAAAATCGACCGGAATGGTTTAATTATCTTATAATGATCCGTTTAATTTAAATTGACGTAATTATTATCATGTCTCAACTCCCGGGCTGTGAGTAATTCAAATAATAAATTAATTCAAAGCTAATTTTGCTCGTCCTAGAGAAAACTGGAAACTCAAAAAATGCATATCATTGCTCTGAGTATCCGGTATTGAATATTCGTTATTTGACAAAACTTGCTTCTAGCGATTCAGTTAACCTTAAAGCAATTTAGGTTGAGAGAAAAACAACATTTCCAAAAAGATTTTTTTGCAAAGTCAAATAAAACCAGCAATTCAATCAGTTATTTCGAAAGCAAATAGTCGACGAATCATGATCACTGTTTACTTTTTTAGAGTTAACAACAACAACGTGATAAAATTAAAATGCTGCAGTCAAGCAAACCTCATTATATACGCCCGGAACGGCGGAAGCAAAATTATTCCGTTTCCTTACGAATTTTGTTAATCAATTTTGAAAACGCATTCCAAAAATGATCGCTTGTTTTTAATAATAACTTTTATTTTTTTCGAATAAATTTCTGCACCAAATGCTTATTATATTGAAACCAAATAAGAACACTGGGAAAAGTCCATCGTATTAGATGCTCTACACTAATGGCCTCATGCAATACTTTACTGATAGGTAATAAATTATAAAAAATCATACGCAGTTACACAGAAAACGCCTCCTTTTCATAGGGACTACAATCTCTGAACTGACGCGGCATAAAGTTGATAAAATGTTCATTTGTGCATATGGTCGAAACATACCACAGTAGATTTATGTGTTCATTCGCTGTCCTGGGCCCACTTTGATCATAAGTCTAGAAATTACATCAACTTATTATGCCGAAATTCTAGTACTCAGCGGTTTTCGTGCTGAAACTTTGAAAAGTGCAAACTTTTATCAAAAAACTGCTCCACAAAAGGCGACGCTACATGAGAAATGGCCGAAAAACTGATCCAATCCAACGCTTTTCCAGTACGGTTCGCCCTTGGGACAAAACCCGCCATTGTATCAAATTCCATTTACATATCTCAACAATTCTGACCTAGAGTTTGTACTCAAAAATACTTTGACAGACAGACAGACAAGCTTAAATCGGTAGAAGAAATTATTCTGCGCAGATCTGAATCTATTTTAAGTCTTTCAGTGAATGCAATATCTCTGTCAGTATAAATTTTCGATTCACTTCGCCTTTTAAATATTACAAAGCTATGCTTCATGACCTAATAAAGTTATAAATAAACAAATGCACAAGCAAAAGGTAAATGGTAAGATGGTTGGGTAAGATGTGGCATCCGATTTTAGTTATGTAATGTATTTAGTTTTCCTCAGACTTTTTCTTTTGATTAAGAAAACATAAATATATAAAACGCCATCTAAAAAGACGATGAAGAAGTTCATTATAATTACTGCTGCGTCTTTATCCGTTAAAATAAGTAACAGTGAACCCCGGGAAATATTGGGATGTGAAGATTCGTATCATCCGTTTAACATGGTGGAAAACTAGCAAATGATTTTCCATAAAATAAACGTTATTCACTGCATCGCCTCCATTTTTTTCCAGTTTCATCCAGCAGCATCTCTAAACTAAAACTCGCTTAGACGTTTTTGGTAATTTTGGACGAGCCCTTTGAAATAAAGCACTAAAATGTGTTGGGTATATTATCAGTCGTTTACTAAATGTGGGTGGACACAGAAAATGATAGCGTTGATTTTCTAACACCTAAATCGAATCAAAAATATATATACTGCTTAATGCCCGCTACACAAATTCTTTGGCATACTACAAAAAGAAAATTCTAATACATCTTCTTTAGTGATGAACGCAATTAGAAAGAAATCCAATTTTTAAAAAAAATAGCTTCACCCGCAATTAAGGATGAATTAAAAAACGTCAGTGGATGTTATGCCAACCAATCTTAAATAGAAAATACATGTTTATGTGTGTATATCCATCTTCTCCATTCTTTTCCCTAATGTTGGCTTTATGTAAACGGATATCATAAATTAGAAAATCTTAGTACCACAAATAAAGTAATGTACCAACAACAGAAAAAACAAAAAAAAAAAAAAAAAAAAAAAAAAGCAACAGCAGCAGAAGATAATAACAACCACTTTATACACAACAAAGTCTATAATGACCCTGAACAAGGCCAACACAACGGCTAAAAAAAATGTTATAGCGAAAAGTAGAAAGGCGAATAGCAAATCATAAGACAAAAAAAAAATACATTTTATCGAAAACGCAACATTAACTCTATATTAATAATAATGAAAATAACATAATAAAAGAAATGTGATTGAAAATTTGTTTTTAAACTACTTACCAAATGCCAAAGGCCAATCATAATGGTGGCGGTATGAACATGTAGACCAAAACAACATGTCCATTCCTTATTGCGTTGTAACTGTTGACGAGGACCCATTTTTAAGCGAATTCTAAGCATTGCCCGGCCACAGGCAAGCAAAATGTTATTATCTTTTCTTTCTAGTTTTATTTTATTATCCGATTTGTTTCGAATTTAGCAAAATAAGAATGTGTATATATTGTATATTGAGGGCGAGAACAATGAAAATCTGTAAAAGATTAAAAATTTTTAACACTTTTCTCTATATACATATATACAAATATGAAATGTATATTTATTTTAAATGTAGATAACTTATAACCAACACATGTACAATCATTAAATGTAAAGTACCACGTATGTAGGTGGAAGTGAGTAGCGAAGAGAAATACAAACTCTTCAAAACAAAAACGCAATTAATCGTTTATTTCTGGTAGTAATCACCTTTTTAGCAAAAGATGATGTTCATTAAAATTTCTCTGGCTTCTTTAAAAAAAAACTTCTTGAATATTTGTCTGCAGATCACGAAATACACGAAATAACTTCACTGAACGGAATGAGAGGAATCGCCATCGATGATGTCAACTTGTAGATTTACATTCAATACAAATACAAATGTTGGCACTTCGTTCTTAATTTTAGCGCTTTTCAGTGAATGCGTCAAAGTTTTTATATATGTTCTATTGTAATGAAATCGTCAAAAAAAGCATATAATATTAAGTTAACGAAAAGGAAATAAATAACGGAGAAAAAAACTCTAACTTAGGCAGGCCCCTTTAAAGTAATTAAATTTGTTCAGCTTCTTTGTCGTTGTTAAAGAACTTCCAAAACACATATTCCCCGTTTCACTTTTGTTACTATCTTATGGAGTTAGGGTAGCAATTGCAACTATGAAGTCGGACTTCGAGAGTTCAATTTTCATATGCAGTAGATTTTACTTTCAGTGAAATCTCCATCGGTTAAAGGCGCAACACTTACGGCTTGATTAGAAACACATCCATTAGAGTGCGGAACTCACCTCGCTATCTGTTTCTTCTTTCGTCACTTCTTTCTAACCGCTACTGTGTTACATGAAAAGGGGACATCCCCTGGGAAAGTGTTTGCTGATTGAAACAGCTAAAAAATCAAACACTGAGAAGGCTAATACTGTGAGGTGTCATTTGCGATTTCGTGTTAGAAACTCCCAAGCGGTAAACACAATGGGCAGCCGCTCTACCATAATGTTTTACAGGAATACTTAAACGAAAGTATATGGTTTTAAAACCGCAAACAACGGTATCAACGTAAATAACAAATTTATACAAAAAGAAAACAATAAAAAAGTTAATGTAAAGTTTACTAATTAATGACAAAGGAATATTGATTAGATATATGTATATTTTTATGTATTAATTAATCTATAATTTGGAAGCCTTGGTTGCTTCCTTTGCATTTCTTATAAATAATGCTTCACATAAACCCAAGGAAGCGATATTCGGCTAAGGCCAAATGTCGCATACCCACCACTATGCTTTTCGCATTCTACTCTCAAAGTTCTTTTATTTGACACCCATATCGGTGGTTTTATTAAGAAAAACTTAATGAACTTCATATGAGGAATAATAAATAAATATAAATAAAAAATAATTTTAAACATTCTGTACTTGTTTGCCTTGTGATAAATAAGCATAAAACCTCCAAAAAGTAAAAAAAATAAATTCTAATACCACAAATTTTGCTCAGCAACAACCTGCGTCCAAGAATTTCCAATGTTTCTATCAAATTTGAAGTCGGTATCTCCGTTTTTACGATCAGGCGAATGCCAACAACGAACATCTCACAGCAGAGAAAAACAAACGCCACACAGGCATGGCTTAATCAATTCAGAATTTCACGGTGATCAAGAATATATATACTTTATAGTATCTCTGAAGCTTCCCTTTGTGTGACGTACATTATGAAAAAAAAAAACAAAATGAGAATATGCCCATCCCTCAGTGGCAGGCATAAAAAATGTACATTATTATAAAGTAAACATAAATTAGATAAATAACTTCGAAATTTATAATAAATCGTTTTTCCTTCTTCGTTTACGTTGAGTTCGTTTTTTTCTATTTCCATGTATACATGCAAAACCATGTGATTTGTTAATTCCCATAAAGATTTGTAAAAAGTCGGCAAAGTTGAAGTCGCAAACAGAAAATAGTAATAACGCTTCACTCTGTTAGCCTCCTGGCTTATATTTTGTGCAATATTATGAAAATGTTTGTAGTCATTTTTTTGACGCTTTTTGCAACTAAATTATTCAAGAGTTAGCATTACATTTCGAGAAGAACAAAAAAACAATAAAACATCGTTGCTTACTTTCTCTTTTCATTTTCTTTCCTCAAATGCAACGGAGTTACCAAATTTATATTGTAGATTATATTAATTTAGGAATACAGAGAAATACAAAAAGTGTGCTGGGTAGTTATGTAAGCAGGCGACTATCGCCGTAGTTATTAGCTGGTATTTTTTAGGAGATAATTGATTATCGCCAAGATGCTAATCACCTGCCATCGTCGCCAGCTGTCCAATGCTTCGCCTTAATTTTCTGATACAATGCATTAACAACAGAGAGAAACACAAAAAATGGAAGACGTTTATTATGAAATGAATAGAAAATTACGTAGATTTTTGTGTTAAGCTACATTTAGCTCAATTTAACCCGATATTTAAAAAAAATTGTACATACTTTTAAAAACTTTTTTTCTTTTTCTTCACAATTCACAGATGTAATTTCGGACACACTTTATTTTCCTAAAATTTTTGAATTAATAATTCATTTTGAAATAGCTGTGCATATTTTTCTTTTGCAGCGGTTTTTTTAGAACTACAATATCAAAAGAGAGATTTGCGGTGACTTTGGTTAATTTATACTCAATACTAATGTAAATTTGTTTCAGCGATAGAAAATTTATTGTCGCCAGAGAGAGCGCATCAGGATCTCTTGGCGATCATCGTCCTACTTCATTGTCTCCTGCTTACTTGATTACCTCCATTGTGCGTACAAAAAACAATTATATTGCTAGTTAAGTGTGTCGCCATATAATCAAGAAAATAAACATTTCTTTTAAGTTCCGTCTCAATTCCAGTACATTTTATTTTGAACTGGACTCTGATTTGATGTGTGTGCGCTTAATATTTTTTAAACTAACAAATTTTAACTTGTACGGCAAATGCAGCTATGCTTGTTAAATAAACACGAACGTACATAACTTTTTCTTGTAATAAAAGAAAACATCTGTTTAAAAAAAAGAATAAGAAAGAGATAGCCGTTGTTGACATAACTCTATACAAATTTTCCTTATTGGAGTTTTGTGCGTATTCAAAGTTTTGTTGTGGTGATTGGTAATTTAAATTGATAAGTTTTGTAAATAGCATATAAATTTTATTATTAAACATCCCGCAAACTTTTTAAAATGGTTCTAACTAAGGAATATCGCATCTGTATGCCTTTGTCGTGTGAAGAGGTTTGCGTCAACATTTAATTACTTATTTAAGTTTAATTTTCAATCCTTTGAAAACTTCCACACTCTATAGCAAATATTAAATGAAAATAATTTTTATTCATTCAAGTATCAAATTGGTCAGTTGTATATGATTGCACGACATAGTTACGAACAATCTTCAAATGGTGAAGGTGTGGAAATCATAACCAATGAGCCGTGTGAGGATGAGACATACGGCAAAGGCCAATATACGGAAAAACGTATACATTTATCAAGGCAAGTGTGACATAATTTATAAGCTTTATGCAGGAAATATTTATGAAATTTAGGTTCACAAAGCAGTTCAAATCAACCCCACTTTAACAACGAATCTTTTGTAATTCAAGATTTTTTTTGTGGATTGAAGTAGGACATAGTCTGATACAAGGAAGGCTTTGGAAAATATTTTATATTAGACCAGACATTTGATAGATTTGAGCTTAATACGAATTGAAATCGCTTGCTTTTTATGCGTTTTCAAAATATTTACTTTTAATTTAATCAGTTTTACAAAAATGTATAAAATTTGTTCTGTTTTAATTTCAGCCGTTTGCCTTTATGGATTCAGTCCATATGTCCTCGTGTATTTTATATTACAGAAAAATCGTGGAATTTTTATCCCTTTACAAAAACAGGTACGATTTCATGCACTTTCTCATATTTCCTATAAAAGTCCTTTTACATTACATTGTTGTTCTTCAGATTCATATACTTAACAATACAATGGCGGTTATATAAATCAAAAGGCATTACTAAAATTTATTTTCTAGATAGTAATTTAGGCAACATACCTAACTCAACTAAGTGTTCAACGATAATTTTCGAAAAACAATCTCATTAGTTTCCGATCAGGAGTTATTTTCCAATTAAACGTTGTTTTTAAATTGGAACTTTGTTAACCTAGTATCCGCTGCCATCTTTGTGCAAGCATATTTCTTTGTAATTCCTCGATTAATTAAACATTTTCGTATCAGCCTTTCCAGAAGATATTAGGAGATATGTAGACCCTCCCTCTGCTCTGCTTTTATGGAAGAACTTCGCAGAATATATGTGTTTAAAGTAGTGAACGTAAAGTGTTGTGACCAAACGCGTTTCGTGAAAACTCTGCAGTCTCCCTTAGCACCTCCATAACCTGATGCCTTTTATGAAAGAAATCACGAAACAAACTAATAAATAAATTACAATATAGTGTAAGAGTATTCGAAGTATATTTACGCAGCAAGCCTGTCTTGTCCGAAAGAGGAATCATTTACGCGGGAATGTTTTCAAGGCTGATTTCCGGTCAATTTATTCCTCCTTCCGCGAAAGAAAAACTAACCTTGTTCTACCCTGGAGGCATGTCTTTCCTTACGGAGCTGTTCCGTGTAATTAGCACACGAATAATACTACAGATATGGACGGCGTTGTGGAAATTCAATTAATTCAATGGAATAGAAAATGTAAAATATATTACAAGGTCACAGAGATACAGTTTTTATATTTTTAACAGAAATACAATTCATGATTACAACTTCATAACATCTCATAAATTAGGTAGCATTTAATAACTCCTTTTTTTTTGAAAGCGATGACACTACAAATTTATTTGAACACTTATACATTTATAAAACTGAAGATCGTGCTAATATGTTTTTTTTTCTTTTTAATTTATTTACAAATTTCTTCTTTATTTTGCAATAATCATTCGTTACTAAGAATACACTGTAAGTGTTTTCAATGATTATTTTTAAGAGTCAATCGATGTTATTGTATGTTTCTTTATAGTGTTCATTTGTGCCTAAATTGAATATATTAATAAGAACAAAGTACGAAGACAATAATGGAAATTCGGAAAATGTAGGTTTCTGGATTGATACGACGTTCCTTATTTTGACTTTTTAATAATAATAATTTCCTATCAGAGCTTAAATCTAACTGCGGACCAATTAAAACATCGCCTTGTAGATAATATCGATATAGCCTTTGACGAATTGTCGAATGGAAAACACTATAAGAAAGAAGAAGATCCGAAATTTTTTACGTCTAAAAAAACAAGTAAGTATCGAAAAGATATAATTGAACTACGAGTGTTTATTTGAATTTTCTTCTTCTTCTTTTGTTTTCTTTATTTTATAAACTCGGAAGACCGCGGCTGCTTGATTGAAGGTTGGCGCGATACGGATAAACCCATAATGTGTTCCTATAAATTAGTGGACGTCTCATTTGAAGTCTGGGGACTCCAGACGAAGGTTGAGGAATTTATACACCGTTCAATACGTGATATTTTATTATTAGGTCATAGACAAGCATTCGCTTGGATTGACGACTGGTATGACATGTCATTAGATGATGTCAGAGCGTATGAGCATGAAACGCACCAAGAAACCAATAAAAAGCTAAATATAAATAATAAAACAGCAAATGGTAATTGTAACACTGTTGCAATTTTCGAACACCAAACGAATGTAACTAATGGTATTGTAAAGATATTGGATTAATTTTAAACAGAAAAAAATCATGAAAATGTGAACTTCAAAACAAAAAAAAAAAAACTCAGGTAATGCACACAATATTGCACAAATAAAAAATGAAATGAATTAATTGATTTGGAAATTCTAATTAATTTTTAAGGCAATTTCATTACTATCCATGGCACTCGTCCATAGTTTTTATAATAATAATAGTCATACGCCAATTTTCCCAATATGAATACAATCAAACTGGCCAGCACCACGTTAAGTAAGTCGAGAAAATGAATTTTAGTTTCATCCTTTGATTTGCACACATCTCCCCGTGTGATTGACATAACTTTAGATGATTTCAATTCATCTCCATGTTTGTAGATGCAGGTTACATTCCACGCATCTTTTAGTATAGCATTATATTTATTCAGAATTTCTCGAAATCTCATAGCAAATTTACACGAACAATACCATGGATTTCGACTCAACGACAAGAGACTAGCGTGCGGATTATCATCTAAGGCGTTGTCTAAAGCATAAACAGGTATCTGTAAGGTGTAAGAGCAAAGCAAAAAAAGGTAAGCATTCAGTCTTGATGCATTGTTTGTACTTAGCTACTTTTCTTAGTCGATTTCCCTTCAAGTTTAATAAACGGAAATGTTCAAACCAATAACTGCCTTCTAAAACATCGATGCTTTCTATCATATTGTTATCTAAATGTATATCATCCACATATCTATAATGATTGTTGTTGCGCAAAGGAGAGACGTCCGTAATCTATATAAATGAAAATATCGTTAAAATTTGATTTTTTCCATCCTCTCTTCAAAATTTACCTTATTTCCATTGGCATAAAAAGAACTGGTATTGTCCGGTAAATAAGCGGGCAACCTATGCAAATTCAGATAAGAACAGTTTACAGTATACAACGGAATATGAGACTTCGGCACAATATGATGCATAGAGCAGGTGCAATTTTTCAAATCTTCATGCTTTTGACAGGTATGCTTTAGTGCCTTTGAAAATTTCACATCCATAAATAAATTGAAACAACTTAGTAGCTGAACTTAAGTACCCACCATTTTGTAATTTATAACGGTCAATAAATGCCTGTCTTTGTATTTACGATCGTGACATAATAAATCCCGACGGTCCGTTACGATATCGGCTTTTTCCGACGTTAGTAACCATTTTAAATTTCTTGTACAATTCCAAGGATTACCTAAGTCACTATATAGTATTAAAAATGATAACAAACGTATACGGTCTTCCATTAATCTTATTAACTTACCGTTTAAATAGAAAAATTCAATCGTCTTTGATAATATCAAAGGGCTTTCCAAGTGCGTTAATTGATTCCATCGTAAATCTAGTACACGCAAGTTGTAAACACGTTTAAAGGTTTTCGGTTCAACATAAGATAAACGGGTCCATGATATGTTAATACTCTATTTGACATATAGGGAAGCAGGAGATTCAACTCTTTTTCAGTTTTCGTTATCATTAAAACTTTACCTGTAAGTGGAACATTTCCGGAAATCGATATAAAATTTCCTTCATAACACCGTATTCTATAGATAAAAGTTTAATATTTGGTAAGGTTTGTAAAGCTGTTATGGGATTAAAGTATTTGTCAGGCCAACCGCAAAACATAACTCCATCAATTTTCCGAGACTTTTGCTCACTGAAAAAACAGAATTCATATAATCCGGTTAAGAAAGATTTCAAGCGCTTCAAGTAAACTTTACATTTAGTTCATGTCGTACTGCTCTAATCCTTTAAAAATTTTTATCAAGAAAATTCCAATTACTTTCCATAGATCCACAATTTTTTAAAAGCATCTTTCTTAACCTTTACAATCGTACTCATATAACGTTAGAAAAGAAAATAAGATCGAGCTATTTTTAGCTAAGTGAGCAGATGTACGAAATATTTCAGGCTTTTTAAGCCTGGAACTTATTATAATTGGTTGGACTTACTTTGGCACGGGTTTGCATGTGTGAAAAAGCCATCAGCCCTGAAGAGCAGCGAATATTTTCATTCCTTGAAAAAATTCGAAATTTCGCTTTGTTTTTCAAAAAGGAAATTTATTAGTCGTGTCCCGAATATATACTTCCTTGTAATTATAAAGAAATTAGAAAATAGACAACACTGTGTTTTGGTTCATTCTATTAGTTTGACTTCATTCTGTGGTTTTTTTTTTTTTTGATGTGCCATTCGACATAAAGTGTGTGTTGTTTATATTGGTGCTGGCAAAGGAGATCCAGAGAAGGACGGGATGCTGTCCTTGGGCGAAGGAATAAATTGAATTTTCTGTCACGCATACACGGTTGTTGAAGAACACCATGTAGAGCGAAGAAGAAGAAACAGAATCTTGAGGTGCATACTAGTGGCTGTATTTAAGTCGAATTTTTTTGAAACAAATTCTTCGATTATTGAACTGTGGTTCAGGAAATTTGATATAAATCGAGTGAAATTCGCACCGACATCAATCGCAACCAGCTTGGAGACTAGAGCACTGAGCCTTAGTTTGTCGAATGCCTTTGATATGTCGAGTGCCTGAACTTTGACACGCAAATAATCCAAATCAACTAGCTGACACGCCCATAATAAACAAAACACCTTTGCACTTATTGAAGTTGTAAATGGTAAGCTTTGAAATACTCATTTAAGAGATTTAGTAAATTCGTAATACGCCGATAGCTTGAAAAACATTTGCTCTCTATACTATTGCCATTCTCTTCCTATTACTAAAATCAGTTCGTATCTTGAACATAACGTAGTTATCGAAAAGATAAAATATTCCCAGTTTAAGTAAAACCAATTCGTACCTTATGGCCTTTAAGTTACTAACGCCTCCTTGACAAAGTATTACTGCAAACTTGGTATAACGAGTACAATTTCCCATAGTAGCCTCAGGTTCCTTCTTCCAGTTGTCGCACGTTAAATTATGGTGATGATAATTTGGCGTATGGCTGCAAACGGAAAGGCTAAGGGAACAAAAACCTTCGCATAAGTATCATTGATAGCAAATTGTAGCTCGTAAAAAATCTGTATATCCGGCAAAGTAGTTACGATCTATAGAAATAGCTTTGTGAATGCTTCTCATGGCTTTTCAGGCTATGTGCTGAGACTTTTGCTTTAATTTCTTCCAAATGTTCGACTTATCAGGGCTCTTCTTTAAGTAAGGATAACTACATTCTTCGACAAGACCGACGGACAATCTACGTTTTCTAACAAGGTTTGTGATCGGTAACTTTGCGTTATTGTGTGTATTAACTCCAAGATGCAATCATTGTAAACTTTTCGATAAATGCGTAAGTAAGTGCTTGCGCTTTATATCCTTCCTATTGTTATGGCCTATAATAGCGAGAATCAAGGAAGTATAAGGGGTGTTTCATCAGATGCGCTTACCCTCCATTAAGAATTGCTTCTTTTGAAGCTATTTTTCGGTCTTTGTTCAAGTATTTTCTGATATTTCAGATCGCGAACGTCCGAGTGGTAAGCTTACAGAGTCTTCAACTAGGAGGGATATCGTTCGATTATCATTTGCTTGTTTTGAGGTTATTTTGCGTGTTTCGTACGTGCTTGTAATAAACTTACGTGCTTCGTTGCAATCGTTCCCATTACGAAATAATTACGAAAATTGTTATTGGCGGAAGCTGTCAATAATTATGTGTTCTAATAAGACGCGAAAGTGTAATAGGAATCGCAGTTGCAGATGAGAGTGTAAGTGATGATAGGACGTATTTTTACAATCGGTTTCTAATGGAATAGCAATTGTTAGAATTGGATGATGCCTTCGATATGTAATCGCAAAAACTTGATCAAATTAATCGAAACGAAATTTGACGAAAAGTGGTTTAAATCAAAAATTTCAAGTGTAGTTTCCTTAATTAAAAGCGAAGGAGAATTTGCAAGTTGTCCGCGTTTGTCTTGTTTGCTGAGATAATCTTTTTTGTGCCCTAGTGGAACTGCCACCGAAATGCGCAGCCACTGCCCGTTTTCATGATCGAGCAAATGGTTTTTATTCGACGATGTTTGTGTGAGTAAATGTCGTATAAGAGAGTTTGGTTCGATCTTTGGGTTTTGCATCAAGTTTACAATAGTGAAGTATTGCGAAAAAATTCCTCAAGTGACTACACACATCATCTTACACTATATCGTAATTACGAGCCTGCGAATGTTAGGTGTGTCGAAGGATATTCTTTCTTGACCAAGGTGTGAAAAACTTAAAGAAACTATATTTTACTACTGGATAGGTCTCTGCAGAAATACGAATTCAACTTCGACTTCGATTAAGCTTTGAAGCTTTCAAGAATGTTCGGAAAATTGTTGGCAAAATTATAGAGTTTGCCGACGATTCTGAGCGCACTACAGCATCATGATCCTCATTATCGGGACAATGATGCTTAAGACTTTCTTCTATTTCCCAAACTCAAAACGATACTTAGGGAATAACAGAGTTCAACTATAAAGGTAAAGATGAAATTTCTATTGGAATTTCAGACGTTGCAATGTTTCCCAATAATCCCAAAAATTTCGTCGACAAAAGTGTGTAGTACCGATCGATGACCATTTTTAATGATAATTATTTTTAAACATTTCGGACAAACGCAATACGTGTTAAGTTAAAAATTCATTCATAGATGTGGGTTTTTTTTAAACTTTGGAAAAACTGCTTAAAATTTCTATTAGGTTTCTAGGCGTGTTTGCTTTAAATAAAATTTATTCAAAATTTTAATTTAGTAGTAGTACACACGCGGCGTATGCTGTGGGCACTAAGTCGTATGGGAAATGAGCAAGCTGATCGAGCGGCGAACTTTGCTGTTTCTGCGTCTTTAATTATGGACGATATCATGGAAAAGTTAGACCTTCATTGGAAAAAGAACTAAAGGAAGGAAGTCTACAATACCCTCTTAACTCTCCATCAGTTTCATAATTATGTCGAACAAATATTGAGAAAATCAAGACCAGAACATTTTCGAGAATTCCCCTTTGACGCCAATGTATCTTAAAGAAGTCTTCTTCTTAAACTTATCTTAAAGAAGTCTTCTTCTCCTAGCTGTGGTTGTGGACAAATTCTCATAATAAAACACATCCTTTATGACTGCCTTAACTTTTCCTTTATTAGAAGAGTGGCACTTGGAGCAACTTCAAGGCAATTGCAAAGCAATTGCAAGACACCAACGGATCTTAAAGAAGTCTTCTTCTGTTATCTGTGGTTGTGGACAAATTCTCGTAATAAAATACATCCTTTGTGACTGCCTTAACTTTTCCTTTATTAGAAGAGTTGCATTTCGAACAACTAATCCTATGGACATCCCCAAATCAGCTACAGAACGCAATATCACAACATAGTATATTACTTTACTAAAACTACTAGACCCGTTATCTAATTTTCTTTTCTATGAGAGGGCCCATAGATAGCCTATGTTGCTGGTGCTCAATGTTTGGTTTTTAATCTGAGAATATATTTCATTAGTCTTCAAAAATTATAATAATAATAATATATTCGCCTGACCGGCCGAGTAGGCAAGAGTCTCGACTAACAGTTCAATGGTCGTGAGTTCAAGTCTCAAGTGGGATAGAGTTTTTAATAATAATAATAATAATAATAATAATAATAATAATAATAATAATAGTTATAAAAAAATAAAAGCCGAAAGCCTTTAGATGCTAGTGCTTTAAGACTTTAGTCTTAGAATTTATTCTCTGGCTAAATTTATATAATAATAATAATAATAATAATAATAATAATAACAAATGCTCATAAATGAAAAATGTTTATATGTTCTATAAATTTTTTTTTTTCGAATTTATTGTTAGTTATGAAATAATCATTAATGGGGTGATGCTATTAAATGAAATGCACAAATAAATATACGAATGCTAGTTGATAGTGAGTGACTGTGTAATTAACACTTTTTCGGTAAATATAAAGATAATAATAAAATTTTTGTACAACATAAAAATTTAAGGTAAGATAAAATGTGCCTGTAAAGAAACTGGGGAAACTTGTAATCGATAGAAATCGCAAAATGTTTCCAATTAACACTTCGATTTGAAAGAAATTTCTTTTAAAAAAAATGTACGATTGAGAGATAAAAAATCCGAGCCAGATAATTGTTAAAATTTTAACAAATGTCTTAACAAACTTCATGTTAAG
>KK503059.1:51240-71864 GCA_000688735.1 Glossina austeni | reverse complement strand
CACGGATGGAATCGATTCAGAATCATCTTCTTAATCGATTTAAGCTTGTCTGTCCTTTTATCTTCCTTCTTCCATCCACGTATTTTTGTGTTCAACCTACATGTCACCAATTTTGATATGTCTTGACGAGGTTTCATATAGCGATAGGCGACAGCGACTCAAGGACGAAAACTATTGAAAATGGTTCGGATCGGTTTCATATAACGCCTTATTCTAAAAATTCTTTGCATGGGAAAAAGTGTAATTTTCAACATTTTTCGACGAAGACTCGCACTTTTACATTTTAAATCGGTACGAAAAGTTTAGTTCGGCTGGGGAACTTCCTCTCTTATAAACTTGCCTACGAAAAGTGAACCTGTGTTTGGTAAAAAGACTTAACTTTCAGTATTTCGTAATGAAAATTGGTTCTTAATAGTAAACTGACATAGCAGTCACCCTTGCCGAATTTGGACCACGTTGGATACTACCGTATATAGGGAATCTTAGAAAATGCTAACTCTTTTAGGTCAAAAAGGCTTAACAGCTCTTGTGGCTTACGATGAAAGTTTGTTCATTATAATAATCTGTCATTAAAAATTGGGTGGATCAAATATGAACCATTTCTCGGATTACACCCCATATTAGACTTCTAATGAATAGCAGGACGTCCGGAAAACGATTTAATTCTCAATATTTTACAATGAAAATTGGGTCACAGCAGCGATGCAACAAAAGAATTGACGGTAGGGACTATACACCACAACTTATGTAGAGGTTATCGTGAAAACCAAGCTCTTGCAATTTTTAGTTCTTTTATGACGAAAACGATGCCACTATTGCTACTAAAGAAATAAGCGATTAACATTTCCATGTAGCACTGCACACTGTACTTTTGCACCCAGGAAAATAAATCAGACCTTTTTCAAATTTGATCTGAATGATTCGAAATCTGACGACCATTCAAGGGTGATGTACAAAAGTTGATGTGAAAGAAATGAAATCGATAGGATTTTGTTTTTTGTAAAAAGCTACTCAGAAGTGGGCCATAGAGTTGAAAAATTTTAAATTTGAATAAACAAATATCATATGAGGGTTACTAGGAATTACTTTTTTTTTTGTTCCCAAGCCTCAGTTAAAATTTCAAGGCATTTGGATGCAAATTGAAGCCGCGGCTGATGCCGTAATTATCGCGTTGAAAGTTTCGACTGATACGACTTTCAAGAAATTTTGGTTTTACATCTGACCAGCGATATGTGCGGTTTGGCGGCTTTGAACACTTCGATGGGTGCGACTGGAGTGTGTGTTACAGTTTCTCAGTAATAATTCAATTTTTTGATTGCCAAGTTACCCAGAGCATTCAAGATGCCTATAATACAATTCTATGAGCATGATTCGAAAATCGATGGTTTGGTCCATTTTACTAATTATTGTAAAATACGCAAAAAAAATGTTATAACAATCGAATGGTCGCCAAACGAAGCTAGTTTTAAATTTACTCACCTAGTGTAGAATAATAAAACTAAGACTGAGATAAATGTTCGTGGGCAGAATTTTAATCCAAATGTCACGAATAACCGACAGTTAAAGTCTTTTAAATAATTTCGACCCATCGCCAAAGAACTTTGGAAATTAGTGCGTTTCATTAATTTTTAATTCAAAATTTCGTTTCACTTGTCATTGCGAGCAAAATATATGATATTTAATCGCACTTCATTTAATGACTGTGCATTTGCTGATAAACTAAATCTTACGTTAACTGATCGCACTTAAAGTGTGATACAACTTAAAAATATTTATGCCCTTTCAAACTGCATGCAGGTCATACATTGGGTTCGCCGCTTTGTTGCTTGTTAATACGGTTTGTTATGCTCTTTATTTTTTTAATTCTTCTTAGTTTACATTTTTGGACAACAACAATTTAGGAGGATTTTCAATATCGAAATAGATCGAGAAAACAGGAAAGAATACCGTACGAATCCGTAAACTATTTGAAAGTCAAAAGAGAGCGAGACTTTGTTAATGCAGAATATGTTATACCCTTTAGAAGGTGTAAAATGTAATACATTTATCCCCCGGTTTACATGGTAAATAGCCTTGTAAATCGACAATGAAAAGATCATGTAAATTGAGAACAACATAAAATAAAGGCGACATATTCAATGAAATATAAAAGTTAAAGACACTATAGCGGTCCGCAACTTCACCGTAGAACACCGTCCACCACTCTATACTTGTTTATATAATGACTTTTCAAAGAAAACCTTTGTTTGACCTTGAAAGTGGTCGAAAAAGTGTTCTGATCCGAACCATTTTGAATAGAGTTTTTGTTGTCGGGTTCCAACACGTCTATGTAACAAATTTCATCAAAATATTTCAAAAATTGCGGCCTGTGGATTGAAGGCAAGGGAACAAAACAGACAAATGGATGGACGGACAGACAAGCTTAGATTCATTCAGAATCACTTTCTAAATAAAAACAAGGCGCAGCCTTTTTGAGTTATGCATGCATCCGCACAAACTTAATAAACCCTTGCACCGCAATTGGTGTAGGGTGTACAAAAATCGAATTTTTACACATTAAAATCTTCGACGGTTGAAGCTATTATGTGTCGTCATGTAAAAGTTGCTACGGCAACATTTAAAGGAAGCTTCACAGATCTTATAAAGTGTAAACATTCTTGATCAGCACGAAATTCTGAATCGCTCCTCTGTGTGCCCGTCTGTCTGTGTGGGTTGTGTTGTTGACGCAAAAATGAAGACATCGACTTCAAATTTGGTAGAAACATTGGGATATACATATGCGGCGGTTGCTATTGAAAATGGCCCAAATTGATCAGAGCACACGCCCGCAGCAAAGCGTGAAGCGAACGCAACTCCGTTTCTCTAAAGAACAATTTCGGTGTTTTGCTCTTTACTTCACGTTAAGAAAGGTAGAAGGTTGATGTTTTCTAAATTTACTTTGTGGAAACTCTAATTTTTTTTTAACAATACCATCGAGGTGGGTATCAAGCAAAACGACTTGAAGATCGAAATGCCACGGGCTAAGTATGCTAATTCTAAATTACTTAACATTACATTTTAGTAAACTTGAATTGGTGGACAATAAATTTTATCACCATAAATAAGAGCGTGGGGCGTTAAACATTGTAATGGTGGTGGATATGCGAGATTCGCTCCCAGCCGAATATAATTTTCCTTTTTATTTAATAAAAGTATTATTTTAAAGATTTTTGTGTGTTCTCTCTTCATTCACAGTCCTTTCTTCCTTAGCTTTTAAATGATCTGAGTAGTAAAGTTCTACAATCTATTTTTTCACGTTACGAGTTTCACATATTCAAACACCAAAGTCGATTCTTTAATTTCTTTTCCAGAAAAGAGCACTATAGTTAATGTACACTTATCTTGCCATCCCTTTCACTTCAAGCCCTTCTATTTATTAGCAATATTAGTATGATTGATCAGAAAAAGATACTCTGCCCTTTTGTAGCGCCCGTTATATTTAATGTAGAATGGTGGTACTGAGCGCCTCGTGCTTTTTTTTTTAGGAGCGGCGGTCAGGGGGATGGTTAAGAAAAAGGCAACCCGCTACTTTATAGCGGTAATTATTTGGAATATATAGAATGTTCGAATGTACCGCGGAACGAACGGTCAGAGCCCGAAATATCAAAAGCCGCGTATCCGTCAAAAACGTGCAGACTACCGTGTAAAGTGGGCCTCTGACCAGATATTCAAAAATTTAAAAACGTATAGTGTATGACGACTGTATTCGAATTTTATTTTAATTTAGTTGATTTTCGCACTACAAAATGAGAAAAGCATAAAATCAACACAAGAGGTTCAAAAGGTTCGAGTTGTAAGTTAGGAAAAAGACTTAACGTGTTGTCCACAGTATCGTATCCTTTATTCATAATGTCAAAGTCAGAGACCATATTTTCTCCTTTGTTTGTGGCTTTTTAAATCCCTCCTTCCTCGACTGCCTAAAATTACAGTTTTTAAGATTAAATAGGAAGCCTTTTATGTTCATACCAGATATCTTCGGCTGAATGATTTTTTATTGTTTGTGTTACATTAGTTCAATAGCGGAGGAATGCGTTAGCGCAGTCGAATTACACATATTGTGAGGGCCATTACTGCCCATTTGTCTGGGACTGAGGCAGCTCGGCGGCTCAGAGAAGAGAAGAAATTTATATTTTGCAGAGACTTGATTCTTCACTTTATTATTTTTATTTGTAGGTCGTTATTTTTATTCTTTTCTTTCACGTTAATACTGCTGAGCACGACTTGACTCTCTCGGAGTCTAAAACTAGACTCCTCGAAGTCTCAAGCTAGACTATCTAAAGTAATTTTCCCTACTCTATCCTTAACCTATTCTTAATATATCCTTATTCTATTCCTGGTCTTTCTCTATTTCTATTCTATCCCTCTTCTTACTCTCTTCCTATTCTATCTTACTCTCTATCTTATTCTCTATCTTAAACTAGCACTCTCTCCCCCATCAGAGACGGAGAAACTGTGAGGCCAAAACTGGGGACGACTTTGGGTCCTCACAATATATTTATGTTACAAACTTTCCTGTTCATGATAATTATAGTCCTCCAAAGCGGGAGGTCATCAGTTTTTATTACTAATTTTCAGTTTGGAGAGTTATGGTTGATCAAAACTTCTCCTATAATGCATGCGTATAAATATTTATGTAAAACAACTAACAACACTATAGCGAGCCAGGGCGCACTGTTAAATATCCGACACTTACATTTACAACTACAATTATTATGGAAAGTGGTCGAAAACGTGGGCGGATCGAACCCTTGTCCAAAATTGTAGCAAATTTCATCAAAAAATAACTACCTGTAGGTTGAGCACAAGAAAACAAGACGGACAACTAAAATCAATTTAAAAAAATAGTTCTGAATCGGCCGGTATAATAAAAGGTGGCCTATCTCAAGTTCTTCAAGACCTTACATAGATCCGCACAAACCTTATATACCATTATATCTACCACATGTGGTGTAGAAATTAGATTTACTCACTTAACTTAAAGCTTCAAACGGCGAAAAAGTTTATTACACCTTATAAGGAAAATTCTGTATGGAAAAATGTGAAATTTCAGAATAATTTGTTCAAAAAAACATAAATTCACTCGGCATTTAAAATAATCAAAAAAGGAATATGTCGAGCAATGAAGGAAACGCAAAATATTATATAATCTGGATAGTATAATTGACAAAGTAACTACATTCGCTTTAGGATGAATTATTGATAACGAACACCTTGAGATAGAATTGCAAAATATTTTGATATATGTGTTATTTTGATATATTGGCTTAATAGCCTACTGGGAACATATTTCATACAAGTTGCGCTTTATTGTTATTGTTATTGGTGGGCGGATGGTGTTCCTTCGAGTTTTCGTTCCCAGTATAGTGTTTAGATGTATTTGAATACATAATAAATATACAGCAAACGCAATTTGATATTCAGTACTGAGCAATCGCTTCTTTCAAAGCAATGAATCTAAGAACAGCAGTTTTATCGTTACATTTTACATCAAAGTTTTACCGTATCGAACAAAAATGAAACTCTAATAGATGTTGATCCAAAATTTGAATAAAATTTTTGTCATTTAAGACAACGAACCAGAAAATAGGCACTTTTATGCTTGAAGCCTTGTCATTACTATGCTGACAAACAAGATTCTTCAACATATAAAGAACTTTCCTTTCTTTGCTTAACGGTTTAAAGTAGTGAACGATCAAAACGTGTAAAGCTTCATTTTTTTTTTTTTTCTTTTGCAAATTTTTAATATATTAAGTTACTTGTATTTTTGGTTTAAAGTTTAAAATTACTACAAAAATTTATTTAATTTTATTAGATATTCAACTATGTTGCATATGAGTTATAAACTAATAGCGTAAACTACTTTCGATAATATATTTAAAATAATTATCACAAAATATAAAATCAAACTTAAATCAAGAAAGCATATTAAAAAAAAAACAACAAAAAAAAAATCAGAATAAATTTTTATTAAAAAATATTGCACAATAATTTATTTAAAAATGGAACTTTAAAATGTTTTTTAAAACATAATTAAAACTTTTATCGCATAAACCTTTAAATTTTCTTAATAGTAATAAAAAAAATTTTTTTTATAAGTAAGCGCTTTCATGAAAAAGCATTTCGACGGCATAATAATTGGCACAAAGTTTTTTCTCCTCTTTTCTTTTCAGTTGCTTAACGGCAACTTAAAGTGTTTAAAATTAATTTAAGGAATGTATCTCTTTCTTCACATTGTTCATTATTCATTTAAAAGATATTTGATTATAATTAGTCAACAAAAAAAAAAAAAAAATTTAATTAATTAAGAGGGAGAAAAAATATGATAAAGAAAAAAATTCGACATTTGTACTTAAAAGAGAAAGTAACTAAGCATTTATAAGCCTATCAAGTCAGCAAAGCAGAGCTCTTTCGATACGAAGCAACGCATACGCAGCTCATAACTGCACAAAATATCCAATCAAAATTTTCTTATTTTTCAGTTTCAATTTAAAAAAATATGTAAATTTATGCTTAAAATGTTAACATATCATCCTTGTTATACATCACCACGGCAAATATATTAGGTCCTTGAAATGTTGATAAGTTGTGAGAATAACAATCGGATACGCATTGCTATTTAGGGTGAATATTGGAGTTGATTTAATCATGACTACGTTCATCTGTCTCTCCGTTGTTACAATGATTACAATGTAAGAAAGACTTTAACTAAATGAACAAACTCGGCTTTAAACTTTTTTATTTTTTTTTTTAATGCTATTGTAAAGTTCGTAAGTCAATCAATCAATTCGGTTCATGAGTCTACATGTAATTACCGAGAAATCAATAACTTTTCCCTTTGTTTTGACAACTAAAACATTTTTATTTTACAGCTATAAATTCGGTTTAACTTGTCCTTGAATAAAATCTCCAAGCCAACTTCCAAAATTGTCTTTATCGGACTCTTGGTTAGAGTTGCCATAAGATAAAAATGCCATGCATATGTTAAGTGGTGGATGTTAAAAAATTCGATCTAAACCGAAAACAATTTTTTTTTATCGTTAATATTTCTACTAAATTGTTAATTAATGTTAAGTATCTGTCAGTGTAAATTTTTGTTTTTAATTTTCGAAAAATTATTTTCGCTAGATTTTTAAAACATTACATAGGAATGATCACGTTCTAAATGCGTTTTAGCTTTAGTTATTACATTACCCATTACATCGGACGGTGGCGGTATACCCGATATTTCTTTGGCTGGCTCTTTATAAAATATCTCAGTTCTACCCGATTTATATCCATAAAATATAGAATCATAAGATCTTAAAATTAAATCAGTCACTTGTTCATTACGCAACAGATCAGTATGCATACACTCGATTGTATTAATTTCAACTGGATTCCATGGTCCGTTGCGTTGCAAAGCGTCCCATTTGCTATCGATACACATAAAACTGTAGCTGCCATCGCGCTGTTGCTCACCATCGACGTTAATATTTAAAGTCTGATTTAAATGCGACTCCATATGCGGGAATTTAGCAACACAAATATCGAACTGAAATAAAATATTAAGTCAAGTTATTTAAATAAAACGATTTAAAAAAATATTATTAGCTTTTTTTAAGCGTTTCTTAAACATATTACGTAGTCCAGAAATTTTTGGCGTTTTTTCCCGACGCAGGTTAAAATAACTTTTTCTAGTTTAGCAAGACAAATAATTAAAGTTAAAGGTATATATAGTTATGTAAAGCAGGCTTATGTTTATTTTTTAACAACTTTCAAAGAGGTCGGTTGTGTTATAGTGGTGCGACGTAACTTTTAAAATGGAAGACCGCTATGAGAGTATAAGAGATGTTTTACTTTTTTATTTCAAAATGGGTAAAAGAGCTTTAGAAGCACATAGAAAAATATATTCTATGCAGAACACCAAAATTGGTGTGCGAAATTTCGTTTTGAAAATTTTTCATTAAGAGCTTTACCGCGTTCCGTTAGGCCAAATACCATTTATGATGACAACTTAAGGTTACGATTGAAAGTGATCGGCACATAACGGTTCGTGATTAACACTGCACTCGATTGTTTAATAGTTGGTAAACTAGAAATACTATTAGTTGGAAAAAAAAAAATGCTTAAAAATCTTACCATTTTCTGTACAATTTTCTGTTGCTGCGAGCAACCCGATTCCATAATCAGCACTAACGTCATATTCTGCTGACCACATATATATAACTCGGCTTTTTGCAGCCCATCCACATTTTGAGAATGAGCCGGCACTGTAATTAAAGCATCTACAGCGTCCTCACATTTCAAAGAATTACGTTTAGCTGTAAAAATTTTCGACGAGGCTAAAGGTGTTTGAATTTCTATACCAGTTCCAGGTGTTGAATCCCAAACGGGGCGATCTTCATTTAAAGCTAAAACTGATAATTTCGTCATGAGTGGTGTTAGGGGAACACCGTTACTTAATTGTTTGCGATTGATCAAAGACGTTGTGGACGTTCTATCCGTAGAAGGCGTAGCCAATGAAATCGATTTCAAAGGCAAACTTAATGACTTCTTATCTAAAGGAGTTTTTGTTTTTATTTCTAAATTTAAATCCAAGTTTAAGTTGCGATCTTTTTTGAAAGCAGTTGTTTGACTTATGGCCGTGGTGGTGGAACGTATAGATTCATCTAATTTTTGCAATTCCGTATCAAATTCTTTAAATTCTTCAATTAAATTAGCTATTTCGTTATTTTGCTTACTCTCCTCGGAGGCTTCACCCCATAGTTTGTAATATTTTTCTAAGAATTCTTGAAATAAACTGCGTGATATCGGTTGACCGTTCGAATTAAAAACAGGATATGTAGGATCAGTTATAGTACGTGTAGTACGATTATTCTCATCAGAATTATCTGAATTCTCTTCCGAATTGTCGTCATCGTTTTCTATGAAATCTGGTGACAGTTCTGCTTCACCCTCTCCATTACGATTAACATCAGTCTTTTGCGAACTTTGCGAAAATTGTTTAAGCGTTATTTTTTTTGAAAATTTTTTAAGAGATTGCTGAAGATCTGCCAAAGAATTACGGCGTTCCAGTTTATTTGGATTAGTGATAAAATTGTGAAAAAATTTTTCAAAATCTTTTCTCAAAGTGTTACAACGATTCATATGTAAAGTTATTTGTTGGTCTTGTGAACAATTGTTCGAATTATTTTCATCTTCGGGATTAGCACAAATCGACATTATGTTACCCACCGCAAGAACCTTATTCTCAGTCATCGGTGTCGAACAGACACTAGTGCGTCCAATAAATTCGGGATACGAATCATTTTCATCGAAATTAATAGAAGCTATACCCGATTCAGGTAATTCTTTGTTGTTATAGCATTTTATACGCAATGGCAAATGCGTTGGTCGACAAAGTAGAGATTTAGGTTTTGTGGGCGTCAAGGTTTGTTGGTTACTTTCCAAACTTTCACTAAAATCCTGAGAGATTTGCGACGAGCCCTCTTCCGGTATATGAGTAAAAATTAACGACTTGTCTCTTTTCATTTTACGTTTACTACTGTATTGAAATGGTAATGGGCCTGATCCCAATTGAGTTGTTTGTAAATTTTGGGCCCGTTGGGCTTCCGCTTGCAGTTTTCGATATTGTTGTTGATCCAAATAAATACCTAACATTAACACACCATGCGGTATATGAAAATCAGTGGAAGTCAAATGCTCAGCAGTGTTGCGTATATGCAGAGGATCGGTTAAAACAATTTGTTTAGTTACATAATCCGTAAGCTGAGTGGCCACTATCCTAAAAATTGTATTAAATAAATTATCGTTTATCATTTTTGTTTTCGCTTCATCTACTCACTTATTATGATACAGAATGGCACCGCCTAATACACCTTTTGTCTGTTGACAGCATTGTAAAATTTGTATGGCTTCTAAAAATATATTACTCGCGGTTTTCGGTATACGCAACTTAGGTATATTTTGAAATATGTTGCCGTTATATTGTAAAATTGGTAGATATGTTTCAAATATATGATATAATTTCTCCGAGAGATTCTTGTACTGAGACTGTAAAGGAAATTGATCATAAACTAATTGCAAATCGCGATGATAAAATTTAACTAAAGCAGTTAATAAATCGACACGATGTTGAAGCAAATAATCGGATATATTACGATCAGTACCAACAGCCTGAAATAAAGCAAAGTTATATTTAAAAATTCTTCAATATGAACGAATAATTTACCAAAATGAAACGGCCAAATTCTTTAAGGACAAATTTTCCATTTTGCAAAGCAATGATACGCGGTTTAAAAAAGCAATCCTTTAAAAAGTAAGATGTACCCATGAGTTGGCCACATAAGGCCACTTTTTGCGTATCCGAAACCCAACTGGGGTGAAAATAAAGGACCGCATTAACCGGATCGTCGGATTCATCTTTGAGGCACTCCGTGTCATAGACAAACACAATCATAGTTTCTCTGCAAAATTAGTTTGTAAAAATTTTGTGCAATTATAATTTGAATGGTCTAAGATATAATTGATAGGATATTTTATTAAACCTTTCGTTATATTGTAAATTTAAAAAATTATTGTCTTCGAATTCCTTGGCAATAAGAGACCATCTCTTAATTTCCTTTGATTTACGCCAAATTTTAAACATATTTCTTTTTGTGCGAGGCGTGTGTGTGCGTGTATGTGTAATTGCGTTATCTTTTTATATTTTTGTGTTTATAATTTTAAAAAAATGTACAAAATGACTTTTAACCAAAATTAGCCACATATGAACCGTTATGTGTTAACACTGACAACTGATAACATCTACAAGCACCTAACTGCTTATATTTTACCAACGTTTCTATTCTCTGGGGGAAGTTAATCTAAATTGCACTCCCTCCTCATAACTCTGCGGTAAAATAAGTTATTGTTATTGATATCTCATGCTTGAGTAAAGTTGCTTCGTATTTCTTCAAAATATATCAATTTCAACTTGAATAGAGTGATTTCTCTTGCCATTCCGCTGTACATTCCCCCACCCTTGCGTTCATTCCATTTAAATGTGTTATAATTGAAGGGCAAACAAGCATTTTTTGCAACTAACGTACAGAAGTAATAATTATCAGAAATCAGTTGGCTTTGTTTTTGGGTAATTTGTTGAAATGTGTGCCATTGTGTTTCAATGTTTTTGGCTTAGAACCAATCTTTTGATGATATGCTCTTATCTGTTTTTGCTGTTCCTTAATGAACGGTTTGATCACAAAGAAATGCATCTCGTACACCGAGTCAACTTCTTTTTTTGTATGCGTCGATGGCACTGCTCGCCGCTAAGTTTGTGTTTGGGAGGCGGGTGAGCTAAATATACTTTTCTGAGATTTTCTTCATGGAGTGGAGAGTCTGTTTGAAATTTGAAAAACGAGAACAAATAAAGCGAAGCATTGAAAATTTGAAAAAACGCTCTTCGTAATAACATCACGTTTACTCACGACAAATTTGTGAGTAAATAATTCTACAGAGAGAGCAAATAATTCTGTAGAGATAGATTCATCATCAAAACCGCTGAAATCACCGATAATATTAAAATTCAATCTCCACGCCCAAACCTCTTAAAAGAACAACAGTAGTTCTCTAGATCTAATAGAAACCTTTTAATATTAACAACACGTTTTTCTAACTCATAAGCCGAGCGATCTTTCACTATTCGTGTTGCTTGATATTAGAATGCGTTACCACTGAATCTGAAATCCTTCTATGATGCGTTGAATGCGTTTAGAAGCGAATTGACTGCACTGCTAAATTCATAGTTTATATTTTGAGAGGAATTGATGATTACGGGCTTTACGGGCAGCAAGATGATTACAGCCACCTAGCTGCTATGTACTCCGTTATATTGAAGTTTCTTTTCACACATGAAACGTATCTGTGTAACTATGCAATAGGCCTATAGTTGCTTAATAAATGAAAATGAATTGAAGTTTAATACTATGACTATTTTTCTTTGCTTTTGATTATTCTCTACGCCCCAAAAAACAATAAGAAAGACGTGTGCGACATCTTAGCACTAAACATAAGGAAGCTTATTATCACAGATTCTACGGCGCAAGTCTATAAAGTCGAATTACGGTGCTACTCGTAAAGGGCTGAAAAAAATACTGGATATTAAATAAATACCACTTACAAAAATCTAATATTCTTGTAATTTTTTTGTTAAAATATACTAAAACTGAAGGAAATATCAAACCTCAAACTGAAAATGAAAGGGTTTGGCACGTTTGTAGCGCTGAATAGTCTTATGGAACACAAGACATTATGCATAACTTTCAGCAAATTTCAAATTTCATCAACACACTCTAGAAAACCAACAATGGTCCAACTACTACTACACAGCTTCTTTCTTCAAATTTTTAATCAATGTTGGGTAAATTTTAAAAATATAAACTTGATTGCAACAGACGGATAGGTGATGTGACAGATGTGATTACATCGCTTTCTTTCTTGGCCTTGGTGCTTGGAATTTTGCTTGCGAATATTGAATGCGACTTTAGGTAAAGCTAACATATCCATACAAAGTGGTTGTTGTGCAAAAAAAGAAAATTAATTCAAATAAATTTTTGGAAATAATTTAAGTTTTAAAATTGTACGAAAATCTGTTAAAACGTTTCACTGCAAATCTTGAATAACAAATGTTCTATAGTAAGGTTAAAATATTGTTAATCCATTTGAGGAAAAAAAAAACAAAAGAAATTAATGAAAGAAATTATAAAGAAAAATAAGTTAATAACCTCTTATCATATTGTGCGTTTGCCATCTCCATTTCTCTATCCTCCTCCAGCATGGCATCGAGTAAATCAAAGAAATTATAATAACTCGAATTAAATGAAAACATCTTCTTAATGAGATTTTCGTGATTAGAATTTAAAAACTTAAATGCATGCAATTGTTCTATAAAGAAATCGAAAATGTTATATATTAATTTAATTTATGAATAAATAATAATTATAGATTTTTACCAATTAAAGGGAGTGGCGCATTAAAAAAGTTGTAGAGGAAAGAAAAGTTAATAACACTTACTTGGCCATGGCTTTGTTTTCGAGAAGAATTTTTGTCAGAGTAAAGGTTAAAATTTCATTTAGCTAAAATCATTTAACTAAATCTGTAAACATTTCTTTAAGTAAATTCTTTTAAAATAAATTCTTTTATAATAAAATTCCACTGCACTTGTACTCTTTCGGTGTATATACTAAGCCAAGAGTAAAGGTATTTTTTTTTTTTACTCACGCCATTCAATTGACAGTGAGAAATACAGTGAAAACTTTTAGTGTGCGATTATTTTCTGCGATTTTCAAATTAGGCGATTTTTCTAGTAAAAATTTATGTTGACGTACATTAATTTATTTCGTCGCCATATAGATAATAGATATAGGCCATATAGATAATAGAGATAAAATGAGCTTTTACCATCCGAAGATTTATTGTACTACTCGATCGTGTCTAAGACCAATAAGTGTCTGCATTATACTTAAAAAAAGGCAGGCGGTAGCCGAATAGAATAAAAACTGACTGTTTTTTACTGCGGCTATATTTGGTTAAGGTTCTTAAGTTTGAATTAAACTAGATAATCACTCGGGAGCTTTTTTTATATACATATTTCAACATCCAGCAATATACAGTGTGGCTGCGATGATGTGGCGACGGTGATTGAGTATTAAAAACAAAAAAGTAAATTAATGATTTTTACGTAAACCACCATGGGATATGGACGCGTTAGATGTTTTGAGGAGCTCACAAATGTCAGTCATTAAAAAGTATGTATTCTTGGTCAGCGAAAGATATTGAGTCAATATTAAGAACAACTGTTCATTCGCTCGTCTTTCAAGTCTTAATTACAAATTCCAGAAGCCCAATTAAAATGCATAACTACAACAACTATTAAAATTAATTAAAATACGTAACTATAACAGCTATGTGGTAAGTTACAGCACCTAATTTGGTGGCCATTAAAGTGATTGGAAGGCTTTGATAAAAAAGAAGTATTTATCATAATGGAACTTCTTCGACTTTTTAGTCGTCAATTGCTTAATCTCATTATAACAGGACATTGGTCATTTTCTTTTTCGACATAACCTTTGATACATTGCTAATTATAACAGAATGAAAAGACAGAGCAACAATAATCTGGCAGTACTCTCTTTGTACCAATGTATCTTTGAAATTAAAAAAAAAAAAAAATTGGTAAGATGCAATCGCCAACTTTTTAGGTACAATTGAAAAGTTTAAGATAACGAATTCCAATCTAAAAAAAAATTTTTTTTCTTTCTCGAAGATTTTCTGAGCATCACAAAATGCATTTTTTTTTAATTTTGCAAATTTAAAAACGGATTTTAATTTACTTGGGGAACATAAATTTCGCTTAAAGCGTTGGCTTACTGTATTTTCATTTTAGATAAAGTATAGTTGAAGTTGTTGTTATTTAGTTAGTAGACACAGTTGCTTAAAAGGTAGTTTAGTGATTATATGAGCTATTATTTTGCAGTGGCTTTCATGTAAACATTTCACTGTTCGTTGTTTTCCTTTCCTTTTATTTTTTTTTTTGCCTTTCCTAGTAAATTTATACAACTCTGCTTATTTTATGTATACTTTTGATGGTTTAGTATAGCAATGGCCGCCGTAGTAAACTCTGTAAACTCTTAATAAAGTGTTGAAAATTTTTATAATTTATTTTATTTATTTTTATATCTATAAACACATATACATTAAAAAAGGAAAAAAAAAAACATAAATAATCTAAATTAAAAAACTTGTTTAATTATAATTTTCTTGGTGAGTGAGAAAAAAAATTATAAAAGAGAAATATTATTCGAAAATAAATAAGTTTTTTATGTTTGCCTGGTGCTGTTATTGCTGCTGCTGCATTTATAAAATATTGCTTGCTAGCTAGCATTAGCTTTCAATATATGTGTACGCATAAGTGTTAAAGTGTTGGTGGGATCTCGACGCATACATTTTCGTTAGTGTAGATGTGTGATTGTGTGTTTACATTATAGTACAATAATATAAACGCTAGTGTTTATGTTTAATGCATTAATAAAAAGAAAAAAAAAAAAAAAAAAACAAGAAAGAAAAGAAAAGAAATGAAAAAAAGTCAAACAGGTTTTTGGGAGTCGCTTACGGTTAGACAAGTTTTCAATATATTCATATATATAGACATAAGTATATGTGTATGCATAAGCGTTAATGTTTATGTACGTTTGTTGTTGTTTGTGGTTATAAAGCTCTTTAACTTAAACCCCAAGTGAGTGTATACATATATATGTATATATATATAAATATACAAGTGTGCGTGTGTGTGTGTGTGTGTGTGTGTGTGTGTGTGTGTGCGTGTATGTTTATGCCTGTTTGTTTAAACGTATATAGAAGCATGTGTGTACGTTTGTACCAAGTTGTTTATAATCTAATACAGCTCGAGACCAGTAAGACTAGATACGGCAACACAACCATCAACACAATACTAAATTTATTACAACCATACGGCAAACAACGTTTTTTAACTTTTATATATACAAATGTGACTGCACATATACGTGCATATATATATATATATAATAATAGGTGTGCATGTGTGTATGTATATATGTTGTTACTGTCTTTTAGAGACAGTCCGCTAACGAAAAATGTTAATAAGGTGGAAGAATAAGAAAAAAAGGCTATTATAACGACAACAAAACATGAGCAAGACATAAAATAAAATAGGAAAAGATAAAGCTAAACAGGTCTGCCCCTCATCCACCACCGCTAACCATAAGAAGCTACAGGTGTATTTAGACTTTGGCCTTATTTCATATTCCAAACCAAAACCGATTGATTAGATCGTCGCCATTAATACTTTAAAGGCATGAAAAGAAAAAACCATTTGAAAATCTGTTAACATGTTTTATATAAAGATTTTTTAATTAGAAAAAAAAAAAAACCATTAATAAGTTCTTTCTGATACATTTTACACTTCACGCCTGGCGCTTTATTTCCCCCCTCTTTCCAGTGACAAGCAGAATTTGTTAGACGTCTTAAAGTCTATCTCGTTTAAATGAATACTACACACTATACTCTTGTTTACGTATATAGTTAAGTCAAGTAAAGTGTCTGTGCATATGTATATATGCCTTTGCGTATGTATTTATATAAAAGAATGATTTATTCGAGTTATTGCTGTTGAGGTTAGTGTTTGGTTTGCGCGGCTTTAAGTTTGAAAAGTTTTTTAAAATTAAAAAAATTGTATATCTTTACATATTTTATTTTCAAAGCGTTTCTGTAATTATACACGCCTTCGTAGATGAATGTTTGGTAAGTTAGGCAAAAAAATCATTGGATCTGGAAGAGGGGAAAAATTCCCATTTCATTGATTCTATTTTCATATGAACGTAAGGTTTAAGATTAACCGATAGCATTTCTATTGATTGGCTCAATAGTTTTTAGGCAACTTCATAAATAAATGCCTGTGTATACGAATAGATATTAAGATATGAGATTAACTGACGTTATCTCTATTGATTGGATGAATACTAAATACGCGCGTCGCGTGTGTGCGTATAAGTGCAACATAACCCAAAAAGAGTAATCAAAATTCTATTTGTGTGTGCGTAAACATTAATCTCATCATCAGCATCATTATCACTATCAAGCAATGCAAAGAAAAAAGAAGACAAGAAATAGAAACCACCGCCAAAAAAAAAAAAACAAAGTATGAAAATCATGTAAAGGGATTGTAAACAATCGCATAGAAAAGAAGTAAAAGGACCGAAACGAGGCAGTTCGGCTCCGTTCGTTCGTTTAAGTATATAATAAACTAAAAGTACAAAAACGTGTATAAATGGAAATTAATAATAAAATATTTGATACAAAAAATATTTATTTCAAATTAATAAAAACGTTACAAGTGACGTAAGGGCCTAACGTATAAGATGATTTATAATGAAAATTTATATTTAACGCGGTGTTTAACAAATGAATGCATTATTAATCGCTATAAGAATGGAAAATAATAAAAATAGTTTCTCTCTCCCCCTCTTTCTCTTTTACATATGTATATGTTCGTGGCTTATCAATGTTTATTTGTTTATGCTTCAAGGATTTTGATCAACTTCTGAACTCATTTATTATATATACATATATATATATAAAATACACATACGTATGTACATATTTAAAAAACCGACAAAGAGCGCACAAAAGAAAATAGAAAAAAATCAGTATTGTTTTGTTTGATTTGATATACAAGACATATCTTTGAAACTGCGGTACAACAGTCAACGGAACAACACACTGGTGAGCTCAAAGCATTATTTTAATTACGCGTTTTATAGCAGTTTTCCTAAAACTCTTATAAGAAATCAGTAAAAGTCAGCTTTTGGTTACAAAAGCTTTTCTTCATTTTCACTTTCATTTTGGATTCATTATCAGAACTATTTTCAAACTCGATGTGCTAAAATATTTCTCAGTTTCCCAAACTCAAAGCATCAAATTGTGAATCGATTTAAACATGTCCGTCTGCCCATCTGCGCAATGTCTGGCCGCAAACACGAAGCTATCCACTTCAAATTTGGCAAAAACATTGGAAGTTCTTACGCGCAGATTGATATTGAAAATGGGTAAAATTGGTCAATGCGCAGGTCTACAGTGTAATTTAAACTGAGAATATTGTTGTTGGTCTATAGTAGTCACATCATTAAAATTTCCATATATATTCTATAAAAATGGAAATACTTAGCCGTATCTATTCATTATATCGTAGAGTAGGGAAATAAGTTTTTTTGTTTTTTTAGTCTTTTTTTAGGATAAACATGATGGGTGCAAAAAAATTAGTCAAAGTCAAATATAATTCTCTCACTTGTTGTATCAAGTATTGTTTACAATAAACGATCTATTATAGCTAGTGTGATATGAAATCGAAAAGGTGTGATTTTCTTTTTTGTATAGATATGCAAATGTGTTATATAAAATATATATAAATTATATATAAATATAAATTATATATAAATATAAATTATATATATATATAAATATATATAAATTATTTTTACAATGTATTCTCTAGTACATACATAGAAGAAACAGCTCAAATCTAATGATAAAATAATTGAGGAAAACTGTAAGCCTATGGAAAGTATATGAAAGTTAGATTGAAATTCACATTGCAATACAGCACAGATATTAAAACAATGACATTTAGCACTTCATTAACATATCCATAAATGATATAAAGCGAAATAAAACCGTTTATATGTAAAACTTGTGCATGGCTCTACGCCTGTAATAAAAGAAGAAACAAGCGTTCGTTTCATAGCAAACAAAAATTAAAGCAGACAACTGAGAAAATTTTATTCGGTGATGACCGTATCTTTGTACCTACCACCGTTATCCTCAGGAACACACAATAAGTAAAAGAATTAAATTTTCATACGCTATAATATTGGATTTTTTCAATTTTCAAAATAAAAGTGCGTGCCGCATAGGAGTGTGGGCGTTGTAGGCGTGTCTTTTGGAAAATGTAGGGCATTTCCAAATTTTTGTAGGCGATATCTTCATTTTTGCTAAAGAGAAAATTTTTATCAAAAATATGGACAGACGAACAGACGGATTTGCTTAAGTGCATTCCAAATTTGAAACTAGTCAGAATTTATATACTTTATAGGGTTTTTGAAGCGTGCTTCTGTGTGACTGTGAAACTATGACACACTGTAAAATTGAGAAGCCGTGGTCGATTTTTCCATTTTTGTAGAGACACTGCAGCTTTTCCCACAGCAGTAGTTTATGAGCAATGAGCAAAAAACCAATTTTTAGTTCGATTTGAAAAACAGAGATATTCTCGGCTTACGTGGCACCGTGGGCGTGTCCTTTAGCCGATTTAGTCAATTTTCAATGTCAACTTGCGTGCAAGAACTTCCAATGTTTCTGCCAAATTTGAAGTTTCTTTTTGGTGGCCAGGAGAACGTTTACAACAAACATTACACAGATGGACAGACGGACATGCTTAAATCGTTTAATTAACAATTTGATGCTGCTCCGGTCTCTGAAGTTGCCTTCTCCGAAAGGAATATTCCTCTCACTCTTTTGTGATGGTTATAAACAGAAGTCCATTTGATAGCGGTTCCTCATCGGCTTATCAATAACTTTTTCTTCAGCAAGCAAAAATAACGAGTGATTTCTCCATTATTATTCGTTCTCCTTGATTGTATCAAAACATACAGTTTGCGTCTTGTAGAGTTCTTCTGAACATTACCTCAATATTTTCTAATGAAAGTTGCGAGAGAGCATAAACTCCATCCTCAATGATTATTACACTTTATGTATATGCATGTAAGCATTAGACAGCATTCAATGAAGAAATAAACAGATATGCTCTATGATTCTGGTCTACTCTTTCCTTTGGTGGATTACAAGAAATTTAATACATTCTAAAATGGAAAGTTTTAATGGTTTGACTTTAAGAACGTCGGTAACGTGATATTGCGGTCAGCAATTATAGCGATAATTTTAAATTTCTGCAAATTTAATTAAGTAGAAAAAGCTGCAACAACAATTTAAAACTCATTGTTAACAGCTTTGCTATGAAAAACAAGTCAGAAGTCTATTACAATCAGGTTGAAGCTAATTTTATAATTACACAGGCATCTTAGTCTATAAATTCTACATATAACTGCTTGTTGCTCAAGGAGCTGCTCTGGCTTTAAAGAGAGAAAAAGTATACTTTCTCTAATTTTTTCTGAGAATATAACAAAAGAATTATTTTTTTTAAACTTTCAAGTAAAGTAAAAAAGCAATAATTAAAGACTTGTTCACTTAAAACTTAGAAAATTTGGTCGTTGGGATGTGGTTTTCGATGATCCTTTAGAAAACAGTGCCTTCGCGTTGGATAGGATAACTTATAGGATAGCATTGACTCAAAATAACTTTTATAGGTTTAAAAATTAATAAAAAGAAGAAAAACAAGCAAGAAAATTATATTTGGTCATGACCGAATCTTTTATACCCAACACCGTTGTCCTAAAACGACTAAAAAAAGGAAAAATGCTTTCATGCTCTGTAACATTGTGGAAAAGCGGCTGATTTTTTGCTATTTTCAGATGGACAAACGAACAGACAGACATTCAAAATTTGAAACTGCTGAAGATTTTATGTACTTTACGGCCTTTTTGAATCTTACATCAGTGGCTTGTAAAGGTATTGAAAAAAAAAATGAAATTTTGATACACTATAATATTAGGAAAGCGTGGTCAGTTTTTTCATTTTTGTCCAAGTACTACAGCATCGCCCTTAGAATATGCCTTCGAATTTTTATGCAGTTATCTGCTGTAGGTAACGAGTAATGACTAAAAAACTAATTTTTAATTCCATTTGAAAAACAGAGCTATTATCAGGTTACGTGCTACTGTGGGCGTGACCTTCAACCGATTTACACAATTTTCGATGCCAGCCTGCGTGCAAGAACTTCCAATGTTTCTGTTAAATTTGAAATGGATAGCTTAAGTTTTCTGCGCAGGAGAATGTTTACAACAAACACCTCCTCCTTCGATGACGGATATAAAAAATTAGACCGCTTGGATTGCGTGATGGCTTTCTGATTCATATTT
>KK503059.1:32508-50770 GCA_000688735.1 Glossina austeni | reverse complement strand
CGTTTGGAGTCGAGTACCGGTGGGGCGTGGAATCAAAAGATAAGCACTTGCAACATCCCGGTTATTCTCGTGCTTACTCAGTAAGCGCCAAACTTCAGTAAGCAGAAGCATCTAATTGTTTCGGTTTTTTTTTTTTTGTTTTTTAAAGGGGGGCGCATTAATTTTTTTTTTTAAAAAGGGGGCGCCGTTACAAAAAGGTTGGAAACCACTGGCTTACACTTTAGCCGGAAAAGCAGTGATACACTTTTTTTCTCTTTACATTTATAGATTTGTTAAAGTGATTGACAGGAGTTAGCTAACATGTAAAATGTTATTTGTCTTTCCGGCCAGCCTGTTGAGTTGAAGTGCTTAGCTCATGTAGATTATATTATTATAATATATTAACTTGGACAGCAAAGTAAGTGTTGACTACGTTACGTACTTACCATGGAAAAATAGAAATACACCTAATTACGTTATTCGGTTCATTATATTGCACTAGAAAACCAATATAATATATGATAGACTATGACATATATATATATATAAAGTATAAAAGGATGCTTAGTCGACTTGTCGATGTTATCATAAAAAGTTAGTTAACATTAGTATCTTGGACTCGTCTTTACAGATCCTGTAAAGAATGCTTGAGATAATGACTTGAGATTGATTCCTGTAAAAGCGTCTAGAGTAGGTACACAACAGTATTAAAAGCACATTTTTTTATTCATTTTATAATGTAATAGCGGTTTACATGAGAGTTCTCTAAAGTTCTTTTCGCATGGTTCAGGCAAACTTTGTGTGTTCAGTCAACCCTTCTATAACGCAGTTTCCATATAAAGCGGTAGAAATTATCGCGTTATAGGAGGCTTGACATATTACATACATAGAAGTAGAAATTTTTTTGTGCACAATTTCCTATCAAGTGATTGTTTTATTTAAGCTCAGATTCTTAAGTACACCATCCAATCATAATCGATTGGGCAGTTTTAAAGACTTTACACATGGGAAAGAATTTATTCAATTAGTCCGTTAATCTTTGTAGTTGAAAATTTAATTTCTTTCACTACAATTGCTTTTTTAGAACTAAAATTAGCAGGAAATAGCGATTGGCTTCGCCAATATTCTTTCATCATTGAAGCCATTTGATTTAATGAAAATTTGTCCACTATGAACCTGCTATGTCTATTTATGCCCTGCACAATTTGTGGCATGCGATATATTAGGTTTGTGTGGAAAGAAAGATTTTAGATAGACCCACCTTTCGTTACATCAACACTCAAAACTTACAGCCAGTAGGTTGCACAGAAGAAAACAACACGGTTCGATTCAGAAGTCATTCAGACAGTTATTCCGAATCGATCGATACATCAAAAGACGGGTTTATCTCAAGACCTTTGTGCATTTCATGTATCCTTGAACAGTATGTAGTGTAAAGTATAATTGCAGACAATTTTACAATTACGATCGAACCAGAGTCAGAAAGTTTGTAAAAGTGTGTTTATCATAGCGTTCGTCCTCGAGCCGAAACATACGTTAACGTATCAAAGTTCATCGAAATATTTCAAATCAAATATCTTAAAAGTACAAGACGGACAGATGGACAGAAGGACGGAAGGACGGACAAGCGTAGCGAGTTTGATTCGATCGACAATAATAGGCAGGTATATCTCAAGTTCTTTTTGGCATTGCATACATCCGCACAAACTTGCTAAACGCTTGCGCAACAAGTGATGGAGGAACAAAAAGCGGAGATATATTTAGAGAACATTGCGTTCCAGTGGTAGCGATTAATGCTAACTTTAACGTACTAAAAGTGGATAAAATGTGGATATGTTCAAACCAGTGAACCGTCAAATCCCATACTTGGTGTAAATTTCTCATTTAGAAATCCAGCAAATATCTTTTGCATTACACTGGCAATTGTTTCGCAATAAAAAAATGTATTTTCAATAAAATTTTTTACATTTTGAAATGTCAAACATCGATATGTTTTAAATACATCTACACAGACTTAATGACGCACAAAAACTGGTTACTACTTGAAGATGCACCAACCAATTGAAGGCTTGGCGTACTTTTGCTTTTACTTAAATAAACATTTAAATAATAAATTGTGTTGTTGTGTAAATTTTGCTTTTTTTTTTTTTTCTTTTGAAAATTATTTTATCGCTTTGCTTTGGGTCTTAAATTGGTCAAGGTCAGTATTAAGGTATTGTAGAGCATTGCGCATATATAAATTTACATATATATATATATGTTACATGCTAATAAGTGTGTGTAAGACATATCTAACGGAAGTAAAATAAAAAGATTCTAAAGTGCACGAGCACTTAAAAGCCGGAAATTATATTAGAGGTTCAGTTCAGTTGGGCGGTAATGCTTGCATGCATGCGCGCGCGCACTAGTAATAAGCAATAGGTTGTTATTACATAAACTTTATGAGAAAACTGTGCATATTCTTTGAGTGTAATCGTAACAAAAAAAAAACCAAAACACCTATAATTTCTCTTGGTATAATCAATCTTGATGTAATCATGTCTTCGCAGGCAATCAATAGACGGAAATTTCATTTGTAAATACCGTAAATAACATGTTTTCTATGTGCGCGAGCATGAATGAAAAATGAAATACCGTTAATTAAAGTCTAATTATTGCTAAACTTGAAAACAGAAAAAATCAACGATAATTCGTACGGTACTGAGTTTAAAGAAGAAGAAGAAGAAGAAGAAAGAAAAGCTTTTTCTTATTTGCATTTTATTCATTAGGTACGAATATTAGTTTTCTACTCATCATTAAGTTTTCTTTGTGCATACAATCCCATCTCTTCCTCTTTTTTCTCCTCTATGCGCCTATGTATGTTTTATGATGAAAAGTAAGAAAAAAAAGTATGCACAAACTTATGCACGAATACATTATTTGCATAGAACAGGTCTTTGTGATGTTATGACTCGGCTTATGAAGGTACATATGTGTGTGCTGCTGTTGTTGTTGTGTAGGTAGAAGCAACAAGAGCGATTACATATTGGGCTGGCAAGGAAGTAATTTACTTTTTCTTGTTTTTTTTTTTTTTCTTTTTTTTTTGTGGAAAGAAAAAAATTAAATCATTTTATTCGATTAATTTTTTTCTATCCGCCTGAGTGGCTGAGTAAGCAAAAGGTCTCGACTAACAACTCAATGGTCGTGCATTCAAGTTTTAAGCGTGGTAGAGTTTTCAACAGTGTCGATAGCCTTAGATTCTTCTTCTAAGTTTTTCTCTTAAAGTAGTTTTGAAAACCTCGAAAAAAAAGAACAGCATATCAGAAGGCGCTTGGTAATACATCTGAAACAATTTTCCATAGAGCAAAGTCTTGGCATTTCGCAAAAATTTTTTTTTTTCCTTTGTCCAAGATGGTAAATATCTTAACCCTTAAATGCATAGCGTTGTGGATCTACATCGTATGTTCAGTACCTCGTATTTCCTTATGTAGCAAGTTTTTTATAGGTTTTCTTTTTTGTCATTAAAAGCATATTGTTGCCAATTTTATTTCTGGAGGTTTTTATCATTTTAATTTTAAAATTAAATGGAAGTGGAATGTAGACAATTGGCAACAATATGCATTTAAGCGTTAATTTACTTGTTGGCCTTTTGAAAATATTTTAAAAAAGACGAAAAATTCGAAATTTCATCAAACTGAGAGCGCAGTCGTGTTCTTGAATCAAACCAAGTTTACGATTAAATTTTCTACGATTTCAAGTGCACTTGGGACTATTATTGTTATATACGTCCACATTAATAGCCGTGCATGTTCAAATCTCATGTAAGATAGAATTTGTTCAGTCGATAAAGAAATAATAGTTACCGATCTGTTCCCTCACTTCTCTCTAAACGTCACCGTGTTTCACTAACAGGGAAAATCTCCTGCTTGTGTTCAGCTACATTAAATGAAAAAGCATAATGATGTGAATAAATTGCTAATTAGTTTTAACAATTATGCTTGTTTTTCGCCAAGGTCTTAAACCATAATCTTTACTTTACTTTTCTCTTGAACTTACATCTGAATTATCTCAATAGATAGCTCACTGCAATCGCATCTTGTATTGCGTTCAGTCAAAACGTCTTCTTTGATTTTTTCTATATCCAGTTTCCGTGGTCGCTTGTTTTCGCAGCGACTTTTTGTTTCGTTTTTCTCGCTCCACTTTACTGGAAATTTGGTAGAAAAGCAGAAGAATGCGATGCATTCTTATGAAATTTCGGCGCATCATTCAAAAGGAATTCCAGAACGAAATTTTGCTTAAGTCAATTTTCATATGTGCAATCTCTTAGGTGACGCATCGTGAAGCAGCCCCCAAAATCTTTATACGGAATTCTAAAATATTCAACTTGTTAACATCAAACTGATGAACTGTTCATATATATTGAGCGCGACGAATTAACAGATTGACAAGTTGACTGTCGCAAAGATTTCTATAGAGAGTCAAAAAATGGTCCGTAACTTTGTCGATCTACTAGGAAGATAAAGTTGAAAATAAGCATGATCTGCCTACGTTAGAGTAAAAGAGCAAATTCGAAGAAACCCGACAAATTTAGGCCTGTTTTCATTAGTAGCCTATAAAAAAGTTCGGCATAAAATATTCGCCAAAATGCATTAAAGGTTCGGTTGAAACATATTAGTACCGAGATCTCACAATTAAAAAAACCTTTCCTTTATATTAAGCCAACTCTTTGCTTTTCGTATAATTAGCTCGAAAGGGACACGATTCGTGTTAGTTGAGTTGAATGGAGATGGTTTATAGCCATTTTTCTGAAGGTCAAATGTGAAAATAAAACAATTTGAGTCACCCTGTGGTAAATCGGACAAGAAAATTATCCAAAATCAATGCCGATAAAGAAGTTTTGAAGAATACGTTTGGAATCTAAATCCAAAAAGGACATACGACAAAAATATCATACAAAAAAACTCCTTCTTTATGCAAGAAAACCGAAAATGTTATCTTGCTAAGCTAATATTAACGTTGTATGGCTGCTTTAATTGCTGATATCTGTCCCAATACCTAGCCACATCCTATAGGTAGTATCGATGATGTCGAACAAACATATACAAACATTTTATAATGATTTGATAAGCAAGCTAAAGTTAAAACATTAATTAGGTTGCATACATACAAGCAAACAGGCATACAACAGACGAATGAACATATGTCTGATATTCTCGATTCAGAAAAGACGTAAGCAAAGTCACACACGGAAAGCAACAAAAAAAAAAAGCACATTTAAAAAAATTGCTTTAATAATCAAGTAAGTGAGAAAGTTTGTCTGTCAGATGTGTGTGGACATGGATGACTGCTTTCTGGTGTACACTCATTACAAAGAGAAAAAAATAAGAGATGTAAAGAAAGAAAGAAAACTTGCACTTAGGACGGAAGTTGTGGATATTATATACAAGTACCTATATACACATATTGTATATATATATATATATATATATGTAACAATACATATACACAGAGTACATGCAAATGTACCCGATAGATGACTAATCATCATATATGTAAGTAAGTTAAACTTACTACACACAAATTATTTAATGCATAACTTATTGTATGAATGAAATTTATAGTCGATTAAAAATTATACCAAAAATTAGTCGCTATTTCGCTAAGTGAGCGTAACGTCCCCATGAATGGAAGATATAGCGTAGATGTTATAAAGTTATGCGCTTTCATAAATATTTAGATGAAATCAGATGAAATCAAGAGATATGTATGTCTATGCATTCTTTGAATATTTTTTTTTTTTTCTTTCTCTTTTATAATATCTGTCGTGTTTTGTGAAAGTCAGACAGCATCGTTTTATTAAATTTTTTTTTGATGGCCTATCAAAAGCAAAAAAGAGAAAAACGAAAAACAGAGGGGCGTCAACTATGTTCTAACATGTAATTGACACAATTTTACTTTTCACAAATTTTCATCGATATATTGGATTTCTCCCGCATAAATACTGTAATGATAATAATGTTATCAAGAATGCATCGCGCCGTTAGAATCATTAATTCACGACTCCATTCCACGCAGAAAGAAAATCTGTCTCGTGATTTTACGATAATGATTGCCCGGAAGATGTGAGGTATGAAGAAGAGGAAATGATAATTCGTCACATTTTGTTGGCAAAAAATTCAATCCGCTCTTGGGAAAATATTCATCTGCAGCAGCATTTCCAGCTTACAAAGCAGTTTAAAGCATTTTATGAAAAGCTTTCTATACTCAGAAAGTCACATTTGTCTTCGAGCGAGTCTGAGATGCCATCACTTTAACTATACATATATATTATTATTATTATTATACCCACCACTGTAGGATGGTCGTACACTCATTTTGTTTTTTTCCGTAGCATATGTGACACCCAAAAGGAACCTTCAGGGACTCTATAAAGTATATATATATTCTTGACCAGCGTGAAATTCTGAATTCATTTAGCCATGTCTGTCCGTCTTTGTGACTGTGTGGTGTGCGTTGTTGGCACTCCCCTGGTCGCACGGCTATCAGTTTTTAACAAGAGAAACTTGAATTCTTCGCACTGCACGTAGACTTTATTGAGCTAACATATATATTTTATATATATATTTATGCCCTCCATTACTTGTGGTACAAGGGTACATTACATTTGCACAGATATATGCCACCTCCAGAAAAACTTAATCTTATCTATCCGTGTGTCCGTCTTGCTTTCTTCTGTTCAGGCCCTAATTTTGAAGATATTTTGATGAAATGCGGTACACTGACGTGTTTTGGCTCAAGGTGGAATGCTATTGAAAATGATTCGAATGGGACCAATTTTCCAACATTTTCTGTAGGGACATGTAATGTATTTTATGGTGGACCACGGAAAAGTATACTCTTTTTACTTGTTGCACATATTAGTACAAGATTTACATAGCATTGAAAGTTATGAAAAAAAGTTGTTGCTTCTTACCCTTGGAGGGTCGGTATGGAATTCACTCAAAATAATTTATTAACTTATATCATATAGCAATTTAATTGAACGTTTTCCCTTTCAAATGTTGCGCTTATTTAATAAGAATTGGTGGGCGTCTCCCGTCTTAGAAACAAAGCTAAACACGTTTATGACTAATTTCTATCTCAACATTTAATATCATGACAGTGGCGACAACAACAAATCCCTGCATTTGTAATTAGAAGCACTCATCATTAACAATATTAAGCAAAAAACAAGAGTAAGGTGATTATGTCTGAAAGTTGTAAACAGTCTGCTCTTATCCTTCGTCCATTTTCACTTTTGAAAATCTGACAAAAAAAGTTTTCATGTCCTTTACGATTTTCAGTTTCATTTGTAAAAAACGGTACATTAAGAAAGTTCATGAAGTGATACCAGGCTTTGAACCAAATCTTAGATCATTATTTTTAGTAATTTGTAGTTTATTGAAATTTTCGTTTTATTGTTAAACAAATCGCCGTAGAATGAGTGGTGTATTCACCTTGTCAAAAGATTTGTAACGTCCAGAAGAAAGCTTCAGAAAGCCCACAAAGTACATGACCAAAACAATATTTTCTGCATAGGTTTAAGCATGTCCTTCTGTCCATCTATGTATTGTCTGTTGTAAGCATTTTTCTGGCCTCAAAAACGAAGTTATCTATTTCAAATTTTGCAAAAACCTTTGGAAGTTCTCACATGCAGGCTGGTATTCTAAATGAGATAAATCGAACGAAGAACAGTAACAGTTCCTCATAAACTGCGAATATCTCTGTTTTTCAAAAGGCTTAAAAATTTGGGTTTTTGCTCGTTACTCATAAACTATAGGAAATAAATCTACAAAAATTTGAATGTATATTCTATGGGCGATGCAGCGGTACTTATCAATATGGGGGGGTATCAAAATTTAGCTTCTTACTGAATATCTTTATAACGGCCAGAATTAAGCTTCAAAAAACCCATAAAGTACATAAAATCTTGGCCATTTCCAAATTCGGAAAGTCTGTCTGTTCGTCTGTCCATATCTCCATCTGCTCAACTCTGTAGTACCTATGATAAACATTTTCCAGTTCGCAAAAAGAAGACCTCGCCTACAAACTAGCAAAAGAATTTGAAAATGACCCGCCTACAACGCCTAAAGGTGTACGCAGCAAGAACCGTGAATACCTTTGCTTTCCATTTTTTTGCTTGTTACTCTTGAAGCATAACACATACATCATATAAATATCCTCCCTTATTATGAAAACACAAGAAATCAGGCGCGCCTACCCATTGTGGAATACCAGAACCGGATATTATTTGCCTATGTTTTTTAATTCCTTCATCGTCAGCTTCTAGTTATTATTGTGCGCGTCTTTGTTAACGCTTTGCGTCAAGATCAAATTAAATTATTGGAATTAAACTAAAGGCTCTTTGGCGCCTCCCAGCTTTGTATTCCAACTGGAAAAGCTACAGTGAAAGATAAAAGAGAACCGATAGCTTAATATAGTAGACCTACTCAAAATCTCTTGTCGCTCGAGTATATATATCGGAAAGGAATTAACTAATTTTGATTAATTAATTTGAATCCGAATTGCTTCCAATGCAAGCACTGAATCATACTTTTCCACAGTTAAGTAGAATGAATCTTTGGTTTAGATTTTTGACCTTATTCGGGATCCTTTACAAAACTTTGAATACTAAACTAAAGTTTGGTGTTATTAGAATTTAATTAATTGCATTAATTTTGAAATTTATAAAAATCTTATCTTTCAAAAAATTGTTTATCATTTCGCACCTTAGCAAGGGCTAATCTCTCTGAATCACATTTGAACGTGACTAATGGCGGTGTAATAAACAAAGATATTTATTTATAACTATTATTCATTCTAAACTATACTGAACTTTGCTTGAGGTACTGTAGAAAATAATTGTATTGTAAAATAATAGTGAAAAATACTTTATTTGACTTAAGGCGAATCTTAAAACCCTGCCATCTCGAGCCGACGCATCAAAATTGCAAATTATTCCATAGAGTTGTTAGTTTGTTGATCCAGTCCTTCTATTTCTTGTGATGACGTAGTTATCCTTTCCGTTGTGTGAACGAGTCAAAAAGACGCTTCTAATGAATACGAAAAACAAAATTTTATCAAATAACTCATCATTCAATGAGTCTCCCTTTGCAAACCTATATGACGTCATTGCTGACAGACTCAGACGATATCTATGTTTCCTAATTTAGAAAACACACGTATTATGTCCCGTAATTTAAGGGAAGCACGGCGCCATGTTTTATTTTCTCTCTTTTAAGTATAAAAGACACGTTTCCAAAATGTCTTGAAGAGTATATTAAAAAAAGTTTTGCTATTCTATCCTGATTTTCCTAAACTTTCTATAAGTGAAGATAGAAAGGCAGAAAAGCAAACAAGCATGACTAGCCGAAGTTCCGACTTGGATTTACCGATTGGAAGTAAAACTTTTCAAGTCTGCTTTCGCAGACGGAATGACAAAATCAGCATGCTTTTCTCGGATAAAGTGTAGAGAGAAATGAGATGACGGAAAGTCTTTACAGTGTCGGCGAACAAATTAGTCCTAATGTTGGATTTTGGGTTTGCTGTTGAAATAAAAAAACAACGCTAGCGGTTGTCTTACCGAATTTTGTATAGCGCTCGGATAAAGAACTAAACAAAAAAAACTCAATAAAAATTGTACAGAAGTAGCTTCCTACAGTTGTTCATGCAACAATGCCTTCCATGGGATGTGGTTGAAAAAAAGTTCCGATTCGTATCACATTCATCAGTATTCGCCCTTGGATCATTACATGTCGGTCTATCAAATTTCATCAAAATATTTGAAAAATTAAAGCCTATAAGTTGAGCAGAAAACAACAAGTAAGACGGACAGACGGACGGACAGACACTTAATAACTTAACATAATAAATGGTGGCTCCATTTAAAATCTTAAGTCCTTCTGGGTGTTGCATATATACGCACAAACTTAACATACCCTTGTAATATAAGTAGTATAGCGTGTAAAAAGAAAACTTTTATTGACGAATATGGGCGAAGAATGTGCTAGAACCCCAACTGCAGCAATGCCCGATATAATATTCATTTTAAGTATTCATATAAAAGTTATGCCTTTCATTCACAAGTCTTCTTCTTGCCACTATTTCCTCTAATATATTTATATAAAGGTACTTTTTTCTTTTTTGGGTGGAGAAATTTCCTAACAAATGTTAATGTTTACACTATAGTCATGTTTGCTTTTTATCCACAAAGCAAAGACTTGCTATCATTTACAAGTTATGGATACGTTATGCAGAACTTCATTAGTTCTATAGAAAACTAAAGTTGTATGGTGCGGTGTGCATTGAAATCGACAAAAAAACATCCCTATCCGTAATCCATTCTTTAGAGAAATTTTTGAGAAAGCTGAAGAAAGTATTATTTTTTTTGTTTTTTTTTTTTTTTTGGATGCAATTAACTGCTTTCAATAGCTAACACGAAAGAATTAAAAAAGAAAACAAGTTCATGTTCTCCCTTACATGGTAATAAAAGCATAATACAAAAAAATAAAATAAATTTTGAAAGGAAAACGTACTTTGAAAGTAATCGAGGTTAACGTTAAGCGCGTCTTACTCGAAATCTGAATATGTGCAGAGAAATTTCATTATACAAATGCAACTTAACACAGATAGTTATCCACATTGCCGTCGAGAGATTAACTAGTGCCCACGACAAGAGTTTATGGTACACGTCATGGTACTTACAAAAAACAATTGTTTTTTTTGACGAAAAAAATTACTTTCCTCGGTAATAGCGCCATTAATGAAATTGAATGTTTGTATGATTGAAGTTAAATAACAAAATTTTGCACACGGGAAAAAAAAATTAAATTTTTTCAATGTTAATTGGGACGTAAAATCTTTTGGTCGTCGAGCTTATAGAGAGATTTTTGCCAGAATCCTTTATCCGAGTCTATATGGATGTCGACTAAAAACAAACCTATCGATATCGACGACTACTAACAGATTCTGCGAATCGATTGGAAACCGTAATCGCAGTCAATCTATCAGAGTTGAATAAGAAATTTGTAACTCTTAAGCTCTTTTGCAAATTTCTCAGATTACTTGCCTTAGAATGAGATCAAATTTTATAGTCGCCCAAACTTTATTTATTTTTTAATACTAAAACTACCAACGCTTTGCATATACGTTTTTCTACCAAAAGGGGTAATTGTTATCCCCCTCTTTTATCGAAGTACCACAGTGGAAGACGGAAAGATGAAATTTAGCACCATGCCAAGCATTCCTTGGTCGACTAAGAACCCAATGTTAAAAAGGTATTGAGATCTGCCTGCACTGCGCGCACGCTCAATGTAGAAGGAACAGAAGCAATCTCATATTTTTATCTGGCGATATTATTTCGATCCCGACACAGCCATCTGAAAATTCAATTTAAAAATGGTTCCGATTGGTTCAAAATGATTTTTTCGAATATTTACTTATTTTTATTTTTTCTGGAAATAAGTTCATCTCATCGGCATCTCGAAAATTGACAGTTATATCCGTCACTAACTTGCAAGCTTCTAACATACATCGAATACGTAAGGAGGCACTTTTGTAAAAATACCTCGCATTGTAACCGAATTAAAAAGTGACTGAATCATTTTTACATAACAATCTCTCCAAGTAATGACTTAAAACTAATTCGAGGACAAATGCGATTTAATTCGTAATTATTGTAACCACTGAAGGTTGGGCTTACATTAGTATGGTTATAGCGGTAAAATATGTGCTACTTCTAAATTTTTGACGAGTAGATTTTGAGTACATTTTTGGGTTTTTAAAGCAAACGTGATAGACTCGCTAAGAAAAATTGAAAGGAAAATCAAAATTTGAGAGCATTGTTGTTACCAACCATAGCAAGTATCCTTCTTAAACCTAAAATAAGTATATATTCTGAGAGCTTGGTGATCATCTCTTGATGTCTCATGAACGCGCCCACATCGTCTGGAGAATTAGAACTTACAACTCATTGAGTGAGTGACAAGTGCTTGTACCGCCTTCCCTGTATCGATATATTTAACTAAACTACAATTTTCCTGAAAATCTCATTTTTTATATCCTGCACCCCTTATGGTACAAGGGCATGTAAGGGCGCATGCAATGTTTGGAAGGACTTGCGAAAGACCTATTTTTAATTATAACAATCGCTTGAAAATCTATTTCTGAATCAATCGAAATTTGTCTGTCCGTCTGTGCATTTAATATTCTTGTGTTCAACCTACAGGTCGGAATTTTTGAAATGTTTTGATGCTTTGCTTGCATTTTGGACTACACCTATTGTGTATAGTTCGAATTGGGCCACCTTTTGGATCACTTCCCATCTGAAGTCTTATTTTGAAAACTTATGATATGAACAAGTGTTTTCACTTATTATTTTTACTTTTACTTTTATACTTTTGTATAAATATCTCGAAATAATGTTTGTGTTGGCATAGAATTAAAATTTGATATAAATTTTTCAAGTTGATTTGAGAATATAGTGTAGAGATGGTCCCCTTCAGCCATGGGAAAGTATAATTAAAAGTTTGCTACTATTGTGCATTTACTTAAAGTAATAAATGTTTAAAATTCGTTTCAGGGTCAATAAAATTTTTTGTTTTGTGCCTTCTTAGGCATGTTGAACTTAATTATTTGGTATGAACTGTATGTACGTACATACGTATATGTTATGCATGAGCTTTGTTTACCTTTAAATGAAAACGTACATGTTTTTCATATAAATATTTATAAATTTATATATTTATATATATATATATGTAAATATATATATTCGTTTCACACCATATACATATCATCACCATAAAGAAGGTAAAGAGGAAAAAACAAAGCAATTAAATGAATGCGCTGAATTATGAATTTTTTTTATATTATTTATAAACATTAAAAGTAGAAATTCAACGAATTTTTTAAATTATTAATGCATAACAAAAAAGAACGCGCAATTTTTCACTTACATACATGGTACACCTAATATATAAATACGTTTAATAATAAACATATTCAAGCACCCCATACACAATAACAATTATCGTTCGCTGTATTCATTCATTCAGTCATTTATTAAAAAAAATTCACGTACATTTTGTGTACACAACTACATTAAACGTGTAAATAAATAAACATGAATTAAAATTGATGATAGAAAACCAATTCAATATAATTCTATATTTATATATCTTTTGATTTCCTTTGAAAATAGTTAAAAAAAATATATCCCAACATATAGTTTAGTTTCGTTACACAAGCATTACTGAATGAATAAATGCGTAAAAAAAAAAAATTATATTCACTTTAATGCGAATATTTGAAAGGCTGCTGCTTATCATTATGATAATTGTGGGCGTGTACTCATATACGTGTATCCACATTTCCAATCCTATATTATAGATTGTGTAAGCGAGAAGTTTTCAGACTAGGTATACTTTTGTGCCTTGATCTGTGGCCACTTGTTGAAAATATATTTGGAGCGTTGCAGTAGTTGCTTTCAACTGTTACGATCGTGGGCGTTCCAATATTGAGTAGCAGATTAAGGGCGTGACAGCAAACAGATGATATCTTTTGCTCTTCTCAGCTTTTGCGGCAGGCCGATTAAGGGCGGATTATGACTAATTTTAGGGTCGATCTGTGGCTTTCCATTAAAAATACATTCGTCAAGTTGTTCAATTTTAGAGACCGTGAACGTTCCGACATTGAGCAGCAAGTTATGGACGGGATTGCAAACAAGTGGATAACCTTTGTTGCTCTCATCTTCTGCGACAGCGAATGTTCCATTATTTGGAGACTGATTTTGGCTTATGGATTATGGGTAGTTTTAGGCTTGATATGTGGCTTTCTATTAAAAATGTTTTTGGCAAGTTGTAGTTGTTGCTGCGCTCAGTTGTTAGCACCGTGATCGTTTCCATAATGAGAACCAGAGTAACAAGCGGACAGAAGGACATGTCTAAACTTTTCATCATTTATAATATAATATATTAGTGATATGTGATCTATTAATGCCCATAGTTTTATTACAGGATGTGACAAATGAAACGACAAATTGTCTCTACTCTCTCTGGCAGTGGTCGTTGAGGAGCATTTTCGACATTTTTCATAGTACCTCACCCCTCGGTTTTTTTTTTTTTTAATGTTTTTTATCGTGTTTACTATCCATATGTGATCGAAAGAGGTGACTAAGGAACGAAAGATTCAAAAATTTGAATAGTTCTAAAAGTCGGTTTTCGGAATATAGGTATATGTCCATATTGCGGTTACTTTAGGGTTTCAGGGTTTCTTACGACATCCTGACCTTTAACTGAATTACGTAAATGCATACAAGTTGTAAAAATTACTTTCGAAAGGACCTATAGACGGTCATGCAGGCGGATTGAGATAACTCTATCTGCCTTTGAGAAAGTATGATGAAGCGTTGACGTGGCTGAAACCTTGTGATGTTCGCGTATTGTAAAGACATTTTGTATATTCAAGACTCGCCAGAGGTTGATGATGATTTTCTTACTGATTGGATTGAACGCAATGACTACATTGTTTGATTCCATCTGCAGGTATGAGGTATGATGAGATTTTTCCTCTTTGAGATTCGAAATATTATCTAGAAAATTACTGGCTGTTAGAAAACATTATCATCTCCGAAGCTGATTAATAGTTAGTTCTAAAGGCATTTTGCAAGCATATGCTATTTCCATTTCTTGCTAATCTGTACGCTTCGGCGGCAGTTATGATTCTAAAAAAAAAAAAAAAGAATAAAAAAAAACCGTTTTTCATAATTTGCAAAGAAAAACAGTAACTACTTGTACTATGAATAGATAATGAAATGAAAAAAAAAAAAAAAAAAAATTGGCTGTTTCACAGCTTGTTAGGCGAATGTAAGCATTACAAGAGACTATGTCTGAACTCTTCGTTCCTTGCGAAAAGGGTTTGAGCGGATAAAAAAAAGGTTGTTACAGATTATTTTCTTTCTAGTTTATATTTTTCAATTCTTTTTTCTTTTTTTTTTTTTCTCAAAACGTAGATTAAATGCTTTTCGTAACAAACTTAGCTGTGATGTAATGTGTTTTTTCTTTTTTATTTATAATTTATGATGTAATTTATTATTCTAACAAACAAGTGAGAAAATTATGTTTGCTCTAGGGACGAATCTTGATTAGTCGTTGCATATGCTTTGTAGCAATAGTTGTCAGTTAAAGTCAGTAGCAAAGATTTTATAGTTTTCGATATTTGGATAAAGGTACCAATCAAGGGCAGCCAGAGTTTCCTTCTATCTCTACAAGTCCAGATATTGCAATAAAGTTCTGCTTCAAAGCATTTGCCCTTTCGTAAAGGTATCTAAGAGAGTCTTTTTTCCTTTGTTGTTCAGTGCGCTTACAGTGAAAATGGTTTAAGTGATTTCGGCCATTTTTGTATATTCGGCTGAAATCAAGAGAAATATCGTGATTTCGTCTTACGTACATTCTGTTGTGCTGCGGAAACTGAAAGTCTTTATGCCCTGGTTGTTAATTGTTTTTAAGTCCAAAGTTTTTCGACATTTCTTTTAATGGATTTACAGTGAAAATAATTTGATTGCTCTTAAGCATCTCCGTAATTTCAGCTGAAATCAAGCAAAGAAAAAATATTATCAACAAAACATCGTAATTTCAGTGAAGTCTCGCTGAAATCTTTCCAACCCATAGATTTCAGTGTGAAAAGAAGGCTTTTTTCAAATGTTTTCAATTCATTTGAACAAGGATAGCCATATATACCCAAATCCTATAGCGTTAGTTAGTTCATTGCATAATAAATTTTAAAATTAAATTTGGCAGAGCAGCAAAACAGTCTTTACCTCTCAGAAGGCAGACTTTAGCTCACTGTCTCTCTTTCTGCAAAGCAGAGCTTAATTCCCTGTTACGATAATGTTGTACGTATATATTTCTTGATTATGAAGGACAACGAAATTCAGAAGAAGAAATGTCCATATTTCTGTTTATATGTAAAGAAACCTCATACGTTTACGGGCCAAAATTTATCGCCTCATCATTTCAATGCAATGCAAATGTCAATGATTTCAACTAAATTGAAGCAATTTGATAAAATTAATGAAATCTCTCTCGTTATAAAAGCACTTTTACAAGCTTTCTAACTAAATTGCAATCATAAAACTGTCTATAGTCATAGCTTACATCACGTATTTATTATGCGAACATATGCGGCACTGAGACGATATAAGATAAAGCCACACGAAGCAATACAGAATCACTTTCCGCGCCGATCTAAGCTTGTCTGTCCCTCTGTCCGTCTTGTTTTTTACTGTTCAACGTACAAGCCATAACTTTTTATGCAATTTTCGTCAACATTGACGGAAGCTAGGCTGTTGTCGCTCTCAATCTAATAAAAGGATTTGACATGGTTCCACGCACCAAGCTTATTAAGTTTGTAAGCTTATTCAAATTGTAAACAATTTGTTTCCGTGAATGAGTCTAACTCTTCCCTAACTAAGACTACGTCTGGTGTGCCGCAAGATTCCATTTTAGGTCTCCTATATGATCTTGGGAGTTGCTTGCTTGGTAATGATTGCGCTTTTTTTGCATATGCAGATGACCTTCTATATGCTTTATAGAGACAATGCAAATAATATGCATTTGCGCTCGAAAATAATACGATCGAGTCTTTAGCAAATGTTAACTCCTGGTTGATAGATAATATGCTTTGCATTAACTCCAGTAAGGCTAAAGCTTTATTCTTCAATTCCCCCCGTGCTTTGTTATTCACCCTCAATATAAAAATATCGGGATGTTCCATTGATGTTGTCGATTCAATGCAATGTCTTAGGGTAACCTTTGATCGTAAATTTAACTTTGGCCCCCATATTGACAACGTCCCTGCTTTACTAAAGTTTGTCTTGCGCTCCGAAAGCTGTACAGTCTACATATATATCCGTTTCTAGAGGTTAAACATACCATTGTGCATTCTCTCCTCATGACCCATGTTAACTATTGTATTGAAGTCTTTTCTTGGCATCCAGCAGCTAACTTAGATAGTCTTCAAAGTACTGATAACCGTTTACCACGTAGAGACCATACTTCCTCCTTCGTTCGTGTTTTCTGAAAATTCTCCTCTTCCGACTACCTTATCTATCTACTTATCTAGCTAACCTTTTTAATTGAACTGCCGCACTTCTCTATATCGAATAGAAACTCTTTCATATTAATATCATGTCTGTCTGACTCATCAGCCGAACGATCTCTTACTGTTCGTCTTCCTAGATATTGGAATGCCTTACCGCTGAGACTGAAATCCTTCGAATATTCTTTGAATATGGTTTATAAGAAAATTGACCGCTCTGCTAGGTCCACAATCTATATTTTGTTGTAACTACATTAGCAGCCATCTAGTTGACTTGTGTATCCACTTATGTTGTAGTTTCTTTTTGCTTTTTTTTTTGTTTTGTTTTATGATGTTTACATTTTTGTTTTTAAATTAATTTTATTAATTAATTTAATTTTTCGTTTTATCAACGCGGAGATTTAAAAACAAAAAAAGGAAAGGTTAAAAGCATAACATTCTCGGTACATTTCTAAGCGTTACTCATTGAACGACTACAATAATCTGCATGAGAAAAAAGTACATTCCGTTCAATGATTAGCACAAGTTACTTAGGCGACTACGAGATTTTCATGATAACTGTTCTGATTTTTAAAAAGTGCTTGTATTCGATACTTAACCTTTAATCTCGTTGGTTAAAGCAAACACTTATGTTTATTAAAAGGTTTCAATTCTTCTCCTTTTTTTTTCAATTTGTTTTTTTTTTTTTTTCTGATTCATGACAATGGGATGCTTTCTGTGTTGAGATGAAAGATTTGATTTTTAGTTTTTTTAATGATGACAAAGTGTCAATGACGTGAATAAAGGGCTTTTATAGCTACTTTTATTGGGACAGCCGTAAAAATTGCTTTGAAGCTATGTATAAGAAGAAGAAGAAGAAAGAAGAAAAAAAAATATAAATTAAATAAATAAAAATAAAACATAAAAATGAAGTAATGCCTACGACAGCTTCAATAACATATAAGACAAGAAGAATTTTTGCTGTTCGTTATAAGACATGACAAGACAAGACAAGACGAGACGAGAGAAGACAAGAAGAGAACTGTAAAGAAAAATAGAAAATATTAGCACAAGCTAAACCAAGCCTTTTTAGCTACGTAAGCTTAAAGTGTATAAAATATTTAAAGCTTTCAATTGTCTTACTTAACCAGCAGTAGCCTTCCTAAGTTTGCTTCTTGTTTTGCATAAA
>KK503058.1:85287-98292 GCA_000688735.1 Glossina austeni | reverse complement strand
CCACTTTTGCCGAGAAATTTTGAAAATTGCAAGTTTTTTCCAAATAATGAGTTTTCAAAATTAGGTCTTATGTGGGAAACGATCGAAAAAGTGATTCAATCTGAAATATTTTCGGTAGCGTTCGTCCTTGGGTCAAAACAAGTCACTATACGAAAATTGCTCAAAATATTTCAAAAATTGTGGCCTGCATCTTGAACAAAAATTTGCATGGGCAGACATCAGATGGACATAGGGACAGACAGGCTTAAGACCTTCTGCGTGTTACATGCGACTGGACTAACTTAATATACCGTGGTGTATGATGTAATGAAATTTCAGATTACGATGCTAGTGAGATTTATAACCGAAGGCAAATAAATTTTCATATGCCAGAACGTCACCTTAATGTTAATAATTACTGTTGACGTAGACTGTTTATTTTTATAAACTATTTATTTAGTTCTCAACAATTCATTTAATTTATATGCAATCACACTTGTGATTTCAATATTTTACTATTAAATGATAGTAATGAATAAAAATCAATTTTTGTTACATATAGAAAAAAGTTATAAGAAAAACTGTACAGTGGAGTCATATGTATTAAAATAAAGAACATAAGATAAAATATTTTCCACGTGCTCTGCACAACTTTGTCTAGGAAAACCGGCTAGATTTCAAATTCTTCTTTCGCTCTCATTTGATTAACCTAAACAAAACAGCGAAATCAGTCGACCTTCTCCCAATCAATATTTCACTAAATTTTCCTTTCTTTTTACTACCGTCTTACAAATTTACTCTAAAGCTTTAAAATTAATTATAGAAAAATTTCTCCCGAACATAGAAAATCGCCAATAAACAAAAGTTATACTTGAATAAGCAGCATTAGCTATCAAGCGCTGCCCAATTTCATCATTATTCGATTTCAAACACCACACTGAACACTAATGACTGATTTCAGTGATTATGTCAAATTACACTTGAAAACAGAGCCATTCACATTAATGGTATTTTTGAATGGGATCAATTTTGTGTAATTCATATGCAGGCCACTGATTATGTATGGCGTTAAGTAGGTTTATTTTCGAGTTTCGACCTTTCTTACTATATGTATGCACAAGAGTTGTATATTCGTATTGGTTGTTTAGAGTTGCATTCATAAAAGAAAATAACTGTAAATTGAAAATACAATAAATTCAATACAAAATTGTTTATATACAAATAAATACCTGAATTAAAGCAAAAAATTTTTAAATTTATGAAATGTAAGTAAATGAATTCCTTTTTCGTTGCTTTTTACTCCAATTGTCTAATGCATACTCCTTAAACGCCAAAGCTTGCGCAAGCGTTCTAAAAGGACTAAAAGGACTAAAAAACTAAGTTCCTATATTCTATGCTACTTTGTGGGCGTGTCTAATTTTTTCTATCTTTTTGGAATAAAAGCGAAATTTTTATATCATATGTGTCTGGTGTAGCTTATACATAGTTGGACAGACGGACAGAAAGTCATGTTTGGATGCATTTAAAATTTCACACTGGTCGTCAAGAGTACATATACTCTGGCCGTTAAAAAGGTTCTAACCAAAACTCATGCCTTCAACTACTGTAATGTTGAGTAAGCTTGGCCGATTTTTTCAATTTTTTCATATATATATATATATATATATATATATATACATATATATATATAGCATCGCCGATAGAGTACAACTTTAAATTTTTCTAGGTTCATCTGTTGTGGCTTATGAGTAATGAGAAAACAGAAGAGTTTTCAGTTTATGTCGTACTACAGGCGTGTTCTCCCACCGATTTGCCCCATTTTCAATGCCAACCTGCGTACAAAAACTTTCAATGTTTCTGCCAAATTTCAGGATAATGTTTACAATAGCTATTACACAGACGAACGGATATGCTTAAATCAATTCAGAATTTGATGCTGATCGAAAATATATATAACTGGCTCATCGGACTTATGGAGCTTTCGTCTAGGTATTGCAAATGTTTTGACCTTTTTTGGTGATAGGCATCAAAAGAAAGACCGAAGGAAAGTAGAATGAAGTAAATTAATGAAAATCAACAACAAATCAGAAGGTGATGGAGAAAATCTCGCTTTACTAGAAAGATATTAAGTTAAAAAAAATATTAACAATTGATTAAAAAAAATTAATATTTTTTAGAGAATATTTTTATTAAATAATATGTTTTGAGAAAGGTTATGTTAACTCTGTACAAAGCCCGCATGTCTGTATATATATATGCTATATCTGAACTCTCTTTAGAATGCGACAAACATTATATTGCACTCAAATGCATTAAGTAATTACTTTTTTGAGCTCGTTGTTTACGTAAAAATCAAAGGTTAGCAAAAAACTCTCTATATAAAGCAAACCTAATGCAAAAGCAAGAAAAAATAAATCGTTTTGACAGCATATGAGCATCCAACGCTACAAAGCTGAAATAAAAACAGAGAGTAAAACGAAGGACGTTAAACTGATTTCATTGAAATTATGATTAACTTTTTGCTTTGGTATCTCTTTTAGTCTCATATGCCATATAAGGCTTCATTTGGCAAGCAACCATCGAATACGTTCGCTTATCCGTCAAGGAAATATGCATTATCGTTGCTACAATTCCGTAAAGACTTTCCTTCTTTGAACACAAAATAACGCGATGAGTTGTAAAAATTCGGACAAAATTGGATTTTTATTATCTACTAAATATGCTAAAAATTCTAGATTAAATTGCGGAAAATCCAAAGACTATCAAAGCATTTTTAGCAAAACTTTAGCCAAATAACTGGATTAAATATGAATGCTCGGGAAATCGGGACAGACAAAATGCTCTCAGTTTGGTGACTACTTGTTCACAACGAAGAAGGCTGTGCACTTACTAGCATTATGGAAATACAGCCCAGAGACCGTAGTGATATACAACCTTTTCATCGAATTGATTTATCATGTTTACCAGTCCGCCTTCTATTAGCTCAATCCCCAGATCGGAAAAATTGAGCTACAAAACTCAACCTGACAAACCTATCTCTTAGCTCTATTACCTAAACTGATTGTAAAGATCCCGCTGAAAGGAGCATTAATGCACTGACAATACCTAAAGGGCTTAAAACCCATTGTAAAGATAAAGAAAAGTACTCAAAATGTAGACCTGAATTTCGACCAATAAATGAGACAGAAAAAAAAAAAAAAAACTATTCATGATAATGGGTATCCAAGAGTCGCCTAAAGACGTTTCTAGCTTTTTAACTCGTTTTTCTGCCTTTGTTTTCTTTTTTTTTTTTCATTTTGCTTCCTTCGTTTACGCTAGATAAGATTCAAGTTATTCGTTGCAAATACTCTAAACGATACATAGATATATAGTGTGGAACACTTATCAGTGAATGATAGCTATCCATCAATCATGGTTACATGCGTCAGGCTGCAATTCAACAAACCTCGAAATCATTTACCATGATCGCAATTTCTAGTGAAACTATTTACGTACGTGACTTCCGCATCATAGGTTTCACGTTATTAGTAAATTAATAAAGAAAAAAAAAAAAAAAAAGTTTTCGAAAACTTTAAGAGAAGAAAAAAACAAAAACAAAAAAAAAAAGCAATTAAAAAACAAACGTATTCACAAAATCGTCTCCTTACCGCGTTTGTCGTTCTCCCAATTACTTTGTAAGAATCGATATCATGTATGCAAAAGCTTAAATTGGAAAATCACGTCACACATCACAAGCTGTCTATCATTTCTGGTAACTATCTCTGAATGCAAAACCAACTCATCTATCATTTGAAACTTCAAACGCATACAATCGCATTACTTCCGTTCTGATAGAATAGAAACGCGTACGTGTACAAAGCCTAGCAGCATAGGGCTTAGACCAAGTAAAACATGTGTGTGTCACCTCTCTTTCTCTTAGTGTTTTCCTCCTTCGACGTACAACACAATATTTATCGTAAATGTTTATTTTAAACGTTTACTGTTCGTTCGTTTGCCACCATTTTGCTGCATCTCGCTTCCAAACATATCTACACTTTTTTCGTTCCGTCATTAATCATAATTGTGCTCTTGACCATTGCAGTCGTTACACTAATGCGTAAGCCTTGCCGTCTTTTATCCGTCGCCTTTCTCTCTCTCTTACTGTGCCTAGCGTTAGCTGTCCATTTCGTTGATTGTCTATCAATTGTTCTCGTTTAGGGAATTATTTCTTAGATATAATTTCCAGATGCAAGAATTTCTTACTTTTTCCTGCCTTGCCTCTGTCATGGCTTGCGTTATCGAACCCTTGAGGTTTCGTTTTTATTTGTGGTTTATAGCTCGTTTGGTATTTTTCCATTTTTTTTTTTTTCTTTTCCTTTTTCTTTGTCCACTTTTCTCGTATGGCCATAAGTCACGTAATTTACGCTGTCATGTTGTAGTTATTGAAAAAAAAACGAAAAAAAAAAAAACAGACAAGAAAATTGTAAAAAATATAAATTTTTCTCTTTTTTTTATTTTCTCACTTTACGTTTTCCTCAATTGATGCCCGCTTTCAAATCTAATTTACTTTTTATTTTCATGTTAGTGTGAAAAATACTTGAAGCGATCATTTTACGTTTAAAAAAAGATTAACTGAATTTATACGGCATCTACACTAAGGGCGATTTCAGTGATTCCAGACATATCTGCGATTTCAAATGAAAACATGCAACGAATCGTATTCACATGAATACGAGTTAATAGCAATAAAATCGCAAACTCAGTTTAAATCCCTTGGAAATGCATACGCGAGTTACATTTGACTTTTTGTGACGATTTAGCATCCAATAGTGGTCCTATGCCAAACTGATATATTTTCACTTATTCGCATTATCGCAATATGTCTTCGTTTTCCTTACAGTTTCATTTATAAGCATATGTTTGTTCTCGTCAACAAGAAAGGGTCAAAATTAATCGCTTAATACTTTTGATTATAGGCTAAACGCCCAGTCGTTTACATATGAGTATGAGTAGTCGAGCAGGTAAATGTCGGTGCTGCCAAGTCATTGTCCGCGGTGCGGTAGAGTTTACTTTTTCAGAGCTCTACCCTTCCACCCCGTTCCCATCACTTTCATCACTTCTTTTGGACCGTGAGCGTTTCCCCTGGAGCCGAGGAGGGTCTTCGGATGTGTCGGGGATCGTATGTTTGTGTAGATCTCCCCACCCCGTAGCCGACTGCGAAGGAGGTCAAGGATACAACTTCATGGTTATGCAGGAGGTTAAAGATAGTGTAGTGTGAGTACGCGCCTGGTCTATGCTGGGTTGATTACTTCTCCCTATACAATAAAGTCCAAGAGGGAATGTAGTTGGGTAGTGTGAACATAATGACACGCATAATGCCAATAATTCCGAAGCATTACATAATAAAACTATGGAATCCGTGGGGGTCAGGTTTCCCGCTCACTCAAGGTCCCGTGTACCTACTTACGCGGGTAGAGGTGGCTGCAGCGGTGAACACTGACCTGAGTATTGATGCTTGCCAGGAGGTGTTAAAGGTGCTTGATAGGCCTCGCTCTGCCCAGAGGGGAAGGTTTGTGCGATACCCAAACTTTCATTTTTAATACTTCAGTTTTGGAATAGGCCCACTCTTCTGCAGGATTATCCTATTCACTCACTCTACGCCATCTGTCTGCTTAGCGCTTCACGCCAGGTGCAGATGTTCAAAATTGACATAATCTGACAGTGTTACGCGAGTAGATGTTGTCCGCTGGGCAATTGGTCACATCGAAAGAAAAATAGAAAATCATTCAGCGAAATCACTGAAAATACTTTTAGGGTAAAAACCATTTTAGAATTATTTTCCAAGAAGAACAGATTTCAAATAACCATCGCCGCACTTCAGGTGTTACGTGAAAGTAAAACAAAAGTAATTTCTATCATATTTCCAATAAGAGAGAAATTATTCCTCTTTTGTCTCTCATTAGGATTAGGAACGCAATCAAATGCCATTCCTGTCTTGGTGATTAGTAATGGGACGTGTTTTCAAGAGTTTGGACACAAAAAAATTTCCATTGCAATTTTTCGTCTTCTTCTTCTTTTGCTTCTGGTTATTCTTATTCTTATTCTTCTTTGGATTTTTAAATCTACTTTTCAATCAATCAAACGGCGGATAAACTTGAAGAACTTTAAAGAAGAAAAATATTACTCTTCCATATATTTTGTCATCAATAACTAAAATGTTTTCAAGATCCAATAAAAGTTTGTATCAGGGTCACGTAGCTCCGCATTTATTACGAGACTTTAGTTAATTAAAATTTCTATTTCTCAATTTTTATTTTATGTAACTCTTGCTTTAGCTTGGGATGAATTTTGAACCTCCAAGAACTGCCTGCCGCTAAAAAAAAAAAAAAAACACAAAAAGAAAATCTATCGTAAATTTTAAATGATTGATGAAAATTCCCGTTAAAGATCATTGTTATCTAAATAGAAAGACATGAGCGACAACGTTTAACGCGCATGCGCGCAAAATTTAATAACTTACACGTTTAGTCGATTTACAAACATAAACGATGAAAAGATTAACGATGGATAGATATGTAAATGTATAAAAAATATGAAAAAAAAAAAAATAAAAAAATAAAAAAATACCATACACCAGCATAAACCGTTGGCACGGCATCCAGCAGACAATCTTTCGTTTCGGTAGATAATTTGTTATGTTGTATGTTCAACATTTCGACGCAGACAAAGCTTACATAGGAGGCAAACAAGAAAACGTACAGGTCGGACAAATAGACTAAACGGACTGAGTTAAGCCAGCAAGAGACTACACATAGTTAAATTATCTTAAATTGTATAAAATGAGAATTTAACCTTTAAGCATCATTAACAACATCAGCAACAGCAATTGCAATAGAAACAACAACAACAACAACAGCAGCGACAACAACAACATTATCATCATTATTATGATATTGAGCGTAGACGTAGAAACTTCAGAACACAACGTCGAGGATAAGTAAATGCACGTAGCTATGTATGACGTGTAAACCGCCACCACCAAGATCGTATCTGGAACGATATGAAAGCAACTCTTTGCCAAGAGTGTGTTTACACACCAAAAAACAAACACTCAGCCGACTATAGATGACCTACACACGGTAACCCTTTTTGTTGTTAGTTAAAGTGCTGCTACTTATATGCCAGCATAATGCCAGCAGCTATTAAATAGTCACCACTACTTAATGCTTTCGCTACTAGTTGTTGTTACATTGTTTTTTTTTTTATTCTTGTTGTTGTTGTCCTTCTGTGAGCCATAATATTTTAAGTCTCGGCTGGTCTTGTTAGTTTTGTAGCCATTAATATACGCTTTCATCATCAGCTCTACGCAGGTAAAGTTAAAGCAAAACACTATGACTACGAAAAAGATTAAAAAAGTATTTTAAGAGTAATCAAGAATAAGAACTCGTTTCTGTGATGGTAGGCAGTATTTACTCTGTTGTACCGAAGTGCATAAATAGCTGCAATGCGAAATTTTTATGTTCTGTAAACGACTGAATGCTTGTTTGGTCAACTGCGTGATTACTATTTTCAGCTTCAGTGAAGATTTTCTTCCCTTTCTCTTTCTCTCTCTCTCTCTCTCTTTCTCTTTCTCTTTTTAAATTGTTATCATATAGGAGTAACACTTGCTGATGATTTTCTTACCATTTTAATGACACCATTAAATGCTTGAATTATTATAAGAAAATAATAATTGCCAGCGAAAGAGTAAATTATGAAATAAATCGTCAACAAAATGAGAGAGAACGACAGTTAGAACGACGATAGTTTTATCATTTTCATGAAATGAAATAAAATTCTTTTCAAAAGTATGTTGCATACATTTCTTCATGTTACTTAAAACATCGAAATGTATTTGCAAGTATTTTCATAAAACTCTCGTTAACAACAATATGTTGAAAACGTTCTTCAGGTTTCTTTCTTCTCTGTTGTTCTTGTTGTTGTGCTGTACTATACATTGAGTATGTACCGTAATCATATATATGTGCTGATGAACGTGCGCGCATGAATCTTGTGTGCATATGTATATTTGTACGCTGGTAGCTCGTACAAAGCTTTGTTTACTTTATATTCTTAAAGAACAAAATTTTATTGTTTTACTATGCAGTAAAATTATGCGCAAAGTTTTTTTGTTTTTTCTTTTTATTATTATTATTTTCTTTTCCTTTTTTTTTTGCATATTTTAATATATATATATATATACATATATATATATATATATAAAGTGTGTTGTGCTTGTGTTTATAAACCGAATTTTCAAAAGAATTTTTCGGAAAAGTTTTCCAGAAAAACTACATGAATATTAAAAGAAACAGTTGTTGTCTCTCGGTTAGCAGGGAAAGGGTATTAAATAAACCCCAAAAAAAAAAAAACAACTTTTTACAAAAATCTCATCTCACTTAGCATAATGAACTACGTTCGTTATATTTGAACAAAATATAGCAACTTTTCCAAGCATTAGCTGCTATTTATTGCATGCAATATTTTTATTGAATTTTTGATCAAATGCCCATCCAAAAATGCTCTAATATTTATTTATAGAAAGTAAAATTTTTCCAGCAATCTTTGATATTTTCGCTTAAATTAAAAGCTTCTTATTATTCTCGTTATTTATTACCTACGATTTACTTATACATCCAACTCTTTTCTTACACCGTAGACAAGTTTCTACAACATTATAGTCGGACAAGGCCGATCATTAAATACTCTACATCACATTGTCTACACAATTCTTATTTCTGTATGAAATTATTATTATGGGTCAATTTTCATCATCGCATATAAACTTGGACTTGGACTTTTCTACTCTACAAAAGATCAATTTTCATGAAAATCCTTATTAGGATAGTTTCCATCGTGAAACATTAAAAATTATACCTTTTTGTCATATGAACTTTAGTCTATATATTAGTTTAGTTATAAGAGAGGGGGTTGAAAAATTTCCCCGTCGGTCCAAAGTTTTGGTACCACTTTAGAATGCTGAAATACTACTACTTAGCCACTTTTGCCGAGAAATTTTGAAAATTAAAATTTTCGTCCACATAAAACCATATTTCAGAATATGGCCTCATATGGGAAGCAGTCGAAAAAGTGGCCCGATCCGAACCATTTTCATTAGCGATGGTCCTTGGTCAAAACACATCACTGTATTTCTTTAAAATATCTGAAAAATTTGCAACCTACAAGTTGAACACAAATTTTCATGGATACACTACAGTCGGACAGTCTGTCCGTCACACAGGCTTAGATCAATTCAGATTATGATTCTGAATCGATTGGTCTATCTTAAGCCTGTCTGCCTGTTACATATGACCGCCTTAATTCTATTCTTTTATTACAAAACAAAAAGAAAGTTAAAATTAGTGTACAGTGAAAATTCAGTCCATAAGTACAACATATAAAAATTTAAATTGAAATTAAGAATAAAAATCAATTTTTTGCAAGTATTTACTGCTACTTGATAACAAGCTTGCACGTTTATTACGGCCTGGACCATCCACAAATGAATATCAACTTTGAGAACTTTATTGAAATTGTCTTCTGCATTTTAAGAACTGAACACTCTAGCACAAGATAAATACTGAATAGCGGAATGACGGCTTCAAATTGCAGTGCAACGAGATAAATAAGAAAGTAATTATAAAATTTGGTTATTTCCCGTAGTAGATCGAATTCTTTAAGATGAAATGAAGGTTAGAAAAAATTGTTTGTTTTAAATTCGTGGTACAACAAAAAATTCCTCTTACAAAGTATAATTGTTCTTTTCGGGGAACCACATTATTCCAAATGCTTATAGCAAAAAGGGGTTAAAAAAAGGCCGCGTAAAAAAAGTGTTCGGTGTACTTATTATTTAACTATACAAAGATACGATAAAAATGTTATTAAGATGTATACAAAAAGCGCTCGCAATATTTGCAAGATTTTAACTTCGTTCACGACGACACTTAACGCAGGATCTGTATGCGTTCACTTTATTCCTCAGTGGCTTCTTCGCAAGTAACGTAATTTTCTTTTTCCATCATGCCTTTCCTTCAAAAGTGTTTTTCATCTGATTTGAATCCCAAATCTTAGGCCTTTCAAATGCTCAAATAGTTGTAAGTAATCGGATATCGATGACACAAATTAATTGTATATATATGTATATATATATCCAAGTTATAAATCCATTGAACCCGTTAATCAAAATCTCTCAAAAATGTACGTTTGGTGCAAAAGAAAAGGTGCTAATAGTGCCGTATTTTTACCTAAGCTAACCGTTTGAGTCCCAGACAGTTTTGAAAAAACACTATCGAGAAAACCCAGACAGTTTTGATATAAACTATGAACAGCCCGATCGCGCTGCTTGGGATTCTTCGACAGTTTTTTTTCAAAACCATGTGGATTTTCTCGACATGAAATCTGAACAGCGCGATCACGCTGCTTGGTACTCGGTAAACGGTTAACTGGTAAGACAATTTTCACCGTCTAAGAAATACGAATTTTTTTTTCGAAAATATTCTTGGGATAGAACAGAAGCCAATGCTAGAATAATATTTAAAGGGGTTATTGATTTTTCCTCACCCCTACGTGGACTATGCATCGACAGGCATCGGGCTACCCTCGACACTATATTATATATTAAACTTTTTTTTTTCCTCTCAAATACTAAATGCGTCGTATTCCGATTATTAAGAATTTTTTTTTTGAACCCACCTCTTGTGCCTCTTCCGAGAATTAATTAACGAGTGCGTGATAGATAGTTCGAAGCACACTTTCAAGTACTTGAAAAAAATTCCTTTTCGATATGCCGAAGTCCTCTGGCCAGGCATCTCTAACGAGCTCTGCGATGCATTGGAATAAGACAAAAAAAGAAAAAAATCGCATCTACATGCAAAAAGTACGTAAGGGTTTTTAAATTTATTAAGTCACATATGATTGGCGAGCATTTGAGTGAAAAAGGAACGCTTTTGTTAATAAGGAAGCTACCTTAAGGACGAGTTAAGTTCCTTCTGCTTACTTCCTACGTAGTTCTGTAGAGAGTACTATCTTAAAGATATTGTAACCATGAAAATTGTAGAAGTTCTTTCATGGGCCGTTTTTAAAAACGGCGTACTTCGAGATAAAGGCGTTCAAAGTGAGGGAATCCACTACAGCTACATGTTTCTATTGCAATAAAATGTTGATAACTTTTTTTCTCCACTAGTCTGCGTAGCTAACTAACATTATAAAACTGCCCTTTCATGTTCAGATATTCTCGCTTATTCTCTTACATCGACTATTTTATGCTTGACAATGCCTCCCACGCTTCATAAGCCAAGAGAAGTTTTTGTCTGCGAAATGACTTACAATCAATATTAAAAACTCGAACTCGAAGCAAAAGCATTGAAAATTTGTGAAATTATTCTCAGATGTTATATATCAAGAGATAAAACATTGGATTTAAACTTCTCAGCGGATGGTCATGACAAGCAGAGGATTCCTGTCGAGAAAAGGCCCGCAAATTATATGAAAAAATTTCTTACAATTGATGGATTTTTTACACATATTCTAGAGGGTCCATATCCTCCATTAAGCCCACAAAAAAAATTGCTTCCTTTTTTTTTTGAAAAAAATCACAGCAGTGTTATGTCTTAAAAACCCTTGACTTTTATGAAAGAAGTTTCGAAGCTAAGTTGTTGCTCTTTGCCAAAAACTTGAATCTTTAATAAGCAGAAAAGGTTTTAGTGAGAATTTTATTCCTAAAAAAAAAAAAAGGAAAAAAAACACAGAATAAATAAATACAGAAAATAATAAAAAAAAAAAAAAGTAGCATAGAACGTTATGAGATGGAAAGCAACACATACTCGTACATTTATATTATACTTATATTTACATATATATCCGTTATCGATATACATCTTATAAAGGTATGCATAGGTCTTCGCATTCCATTTTTTTCTTTTTGTTATTTTTATTCATTTTCTTTTCATTTACAAGAAATGCTATACCCTATGAACGTTATCTTCTTTCCAACAATCGTCTTAAAATTGTTAACATAGCAAAGAGGAGCTCTGCGTAATTTTTCTTCATTTTTTACTTCACGTCTTAAATAGACGATATTTATTTATGCCGATTATATCTGCTCGTTTTATGTTGTATGCGAGATGCTGTGTGGTGTTAAACGAAAATAAAAATTCAACTCCAAGTTCAATTAGTAAAATTAGTCAACAAAACATTAATTTCAACAAGCAATTACGTGCAGACAGTTGATACGGTTGAAACAGATTCCAACGGAAGTCATTAGTTTTGTACAGGACGTGTTTTTTTTTTTTTGTTTTTTGCTTTTTTTCTTTTACGCTCGAAAATTATTTGTAGTAACCAACGATAAACGTATTTTTAACCAGTTGTTGTACTAAGCAGCAATTTAAAAACGGAGTCTGGACAATTTGCATCATTAACAAACGACACGCGATAAAACCGTACAGAAGCAAAACATTAAGAAAAACAGCAAGACGAACACCTTCGAAGATGAAAAAAAGGTATATATATATATATATATGCGTATGTATGCATACACATATATATGGAACATAGTAAAAGACTTTTGCAGTGTAGTATGTAGTACAGTGAAGCATGAGGAAAGCAACACAACAGGTAAGAAAGAACAGGAAAAAATAAAACAAAATTTAAATGAAATCTTCATACAAAGAGTCAAACTATGGTGATGCATATACGCATAGACGTTTGCTTTGTCGAAGTTCACTAAAGCAAAACGAAATATGAAAAATTTATTACAAACAGAAAAAAAAAAATTCTTTGATTCTCTTCTGATCTACGCGTAATTTCATTGAAGTCGACATTTTCTACATAACAACTTGGGAATCGTGTTGTTGTTCACTTTATTATGCAGAGATTTCTTTTCCTTACGGGCGTATAGTGAATATAAAAAATGATTGGAGTCTGTTTACCTTACGGGCGGGTAGTGAGTAAACTAAACTGTCTCTTTCTCTGTCTGTCTGTCTGTCTGTCTGTCTCTCTCTCTCTCTCTCT
>KK503058.1:66625-80052 GCA_000688735.1 Glossina austeni | reverse complement strand
GATAAATAAATAAAACATACACACTATTAAATGTTTAAAAGAAAGCAAAAAAAAAAAAAAAAAAAAAAAAAAAAAAAATGTTTTTTCAATGCGCCATCATTTACAATATTTTCACTCTCTTTTCTCCTTTTGTTGCTTTTGTAAAATGTGTAATGTACACACATAAAACTGTCCGCTTGTCCATACTTACTGTCAATCGTTGTTTTAGAACAGATCGTTAATGTCTAGCATTATTTGTTTTCCAGACGTTACAATAGCATTGTATTGACGAACGCGTCTGCATCTACTGTCCGTCTATGTGTTTGTCATTGTACTTTTATATACGAATCTAGCTAGTCTATGTGTTTACGTGTGTACGCGTGTGTGTGTTTTTGTGCTTCGTAATGGAGCAATGATCGCGCGATAACAATAATAATAATAATAATAATATTTTTCACATATCATACGTTATTATTACGGTTTGTATGTGTAGAATTGTTTGTACGCAAGAACATACATTTATAAGATCGTAAACACTCTATAATTTCGAAGCAATGAAATTTGATCAATTTTTGCTCAAATTTTCAAATTGAGTTCAAAGGCTCTTTCATGAATTTTAGATTTATTTATGTATTTATTTATTTGACTAACTATTGGTTAAAGTCCATTAAGTCATACTTTTAAAGTAAATGTAATTGACAGGCTTCCTGGGAACATAATGTAATGCAAGTTGCTCTTGTGAAAAACAACTAAAAACAATATAGTCGGGCAAGGCCGACCTTTCGATACTCTACATCACTTCACGTAATACAAACTTAATTTATTTCTTAATAATTTTATTGGTCTCCACTTTCAGTCATGAAAAACTAAAATCAGTCTATCCCTCCACATAAGGGCTTGCTTTCCGTAATGTTTCCCTCTATATGTTGGGATCTAAAAAATTGAATTATTTGGTGCAAATTCCCGAATGTTAATTTTTTTGCTAAATTGTTACTCTGGGCTTACTATTCATGAGAAGTCTTGCATGGAATAGGATTCTACGTCTGGTTCGAATTTAGTTCTCTTAGTTGTTAAATTAAATTACTATAAAAAAACATAAACAATTAGGTCTTTTTTGCATAAAGAAGTCTATATTTCCTGAGAATATGAAAAGGAGTTTCACAGAAAGGCATCAATGTTGGCGAGAAAATCTTTTATTTGATATTTATACCATACACCTCTTGTGCTACAAGGGTATGCTAAGTCTGTGCAGATGTAAGCAGACTTTATATAGGTACACCTTTTATTATATCGATTGAATCGGTTTAAGCACGTCCGTCTGTCTGTCCACCTGCCTGTCTTGTTTTCATATTTATACCATACATCTCTTGTGGTACAAGGGTATGCTAAGTCTGTGCAGATGTAAGCAGACTTTATATAGGTACACCTTTTATTATATCGATTGAATCGGTTTAAGCACGTCCGTCTGTCTGTCCACCTGCCCGTCTTGTTTTCATATTGGTACCATACATCACATGTGGTACATGGATATGCTAAGTCTGTGCAGATAGTAAGCAGACTTTATATGATTATACCTCTTATAATATCGATCGAATCGGTTTAAGCACCTTCGTCTGTTTGTCCACCTGCCCGTCTTGTTTTCATTTTTATATCATACATCACTTGTGGTACATGGGTATTGGTATTGGTTGTGGATCTGTGCAGATGTAAGCAGACTTTATATGGTTACACCTTTCGATCGAATCGGTTTAAGCATGTCCGTCCATCTGTCCACCTGCCCGTCTTGTTTTCTTGTGTTCAACATATTGGTGGGAATTGTTGAGATATTTTGTGCACTAACTTCTCTTGGCCCACGGATGAATCCTGTTGATGGTAGTTGTTCGGATCGGACCACCATTTCAACCACTTCCCATATAACGCCTTATTTGGAAAAGTGATGGTATGAGTAGCTGCTGGGTGTTGTGGAATATTTTATAGTCAGCTATGTATTCAGTTGAGATAAATGGTCTACCGAGCTACCATCAATCGTTACGTCTAAGGTTAAGTATCTTTGTAATGTGCCTAAGGAGCTCTCATTGCTCCTTAACAGGCAACCGAAGTGGAAAAGTGAAAATCATTATTTACCACATATTACACAATATTTTCTGGTATGCTTTCCTTGCGCCATCCCATATCAAAAATATTACTTAAGTTACGTATGAAAGGAAAAAGTTTGTGTGAAAGATATCAAATTTCGAAGAGAAAGTTTAAAAATTTCTTTTCACGAGAAAAACTTTTCCTTTCGTACATATATCTTTTTTAATTTAGTAAAAGATATAAATCTTTTGAGAGTTCATTGAACGAGAAGTTCTACGATTTTAAGAATTTTCAACATCATAAAGGATGGGATGCAGCAGTAGATTTAAAGAAGAAATTATGAAAGGCTTGATTGACTCAGCTTAAGACTTTTTATGTATTATGCTAGAAAATTGTGCAGATGCTTGTGTGTGAATTGTGTTTTCCATTCCTCCAGTGTGTTACTCTATCAATGTGCGTTTCTTTCCTTCGTCTTTTTTTGGTTTGTGTTTGTGTGTTTTTTTTTTTTTTTTTTTTTTTACATTGCTTAGCCATTTTAGTTATGCTTGTCATGGTTGAGATTAAGTTTTTAAAAGCTCAAAACGACCATTTGCCATTTTGGCGGTAGTAGTAGCGCAGCTGATGTATAGTAATATTGAACGGAAAAGCGGTGGGCGTAGATTAGGAAAATTACAACATAAAAGTGAAGTTAAGTGAATCCGTAAGTGCGACCATAAAATATGGTGGGCGTTGTATCTAAAACAGCTTTCGCAATTTAATAGGTAATAAAAATACTCAATTTTTTATTTTTTTTATTTATTTTTTCTTTTTTTCTTAAGAAAATAATTTAAAAAAAAAAAGAAAACATTTATTTTTTTTTTTTTTTTTTCTTGCAACGATTGCTAATCAAATGATAGAGACTTAAGCGATAACTTGTAAGACTTTCATAAGTAATTATTAGCTTCAATTTCAAACTATAGAAATTGGAATACGAAGCTTGAATTTGAAATCTGCAGCAACTCCTTTCACTTCATTAAAGCAATTCAAGTGTTAAGAAAAGAAAGGTCACGTTCCAGATAACGTGTGTAAAAATCACTTTATTTCTTCTATTAAACATCAGCCTTGAAATCGTTAATTTTTATGATACTCACTTAACGTGACTTAACTCTGGGTTCTACAGTTTATCTACCTGTTGGTAAAAGTTGGATTATAAAGCTCACTTTTACTCAAGGATGTGCAAATAAATTCAATTTGCAACAGAAGAAATTAAGGCATTTACAAAACTCACTTCATACAGCTCCCTAAGAACTGCAATGTAGATCCGTGACCTTTGTTATCAGAACGCCGTGCAAGAAACAAGAAGTTATGATTGGATATGGAAGCCTACAGCAGTGAGAAAGTTTTCGGATGCTTTGCTGAACATCTTATGAAATCTATATGAAAATATCTTTCAAGCAATGTTNCTATCAAAAAGTTGACAAATGTATGTACAAACACACCCACAATGGAAAAGAGACAAAACCAAGCTCGGAAAACACCGAAAATTTCGATCGGGCTGCCTCCGTACTAATATAAACTAGAAGAACGTGAAAAAGCTTCGAACGGCGAACTACAGTTTGACTTTCATTGTGGAAAAATTCCGTCATCGGATTCGTTGAGTGCCAAGTGGGTATGCAGTGTCCCTAGATGAATAAATTTGAATTGAACAACACTTTTTCCGAGTGGATTTGTTCAAACGATATTTTTATTTATTTATTAATTTTTTGTGCCAAAGCCTGCAAGTAAAGTCCCGCATTCAGATAAAAGGAGCCAAAGGGGTTAACCAAGTTGCTGTCTGCCGGGCAAAAAAAGAAAACACTTTTTGATGCTTAATTAACTTTAGAGCGATTAGTCGCAGAATGCGATGATTTATTGGACAATCTTCTAACTTCGACTTGGATCTACTACGATCTACCACAGAGCCGAACTTCAGTTCCCTATTGGTAGCTTCATGATCAACTGCTGCTAGAAGTCAAGCTTAAGAAGAAGACATTTAAAAAGATAACGTCTCCTGGTTTCTGCAATAACGACCCGCCCGTGGATTTTGAAAACTTGAAGGCATCATCGACCGACATAATTTTAAACACGACAAGCTGTTATTAATATTGGTATCAAAAAATTGTATGAATCTAAAATTGTGTGCCCTTAGGCCTTGGTAGAAATAAATTTCTTTTGGATCAAAGAGAATATGTAGAAGTAAATCGCGAATACGAGCAGTTGAAGATCTTTCCTTATAAAAGTATCAGAAATTGCTGAAAATTGATAAGGAGGTGAAGATAATTTCAGATGTCATTAACAAAGACAACCCAGGCCCGTTAATAGAGCTTTGTAAACACCATAACAGAGCTCTTTTAAGAGATCAAGATCAAGACTCCTCAACACCACTCAGGACACCTCGTGAATTCACATGGAAATCCTTGTCGAACGAGCTAAAGAAGTTGAAACTTTCTTTTAGGAAGCATTTGTTTAATAATTTTTTGAAATTTTGTGCTATTTTATCATAGCCGTGTCTTGCTAACATAACAAATTTCAAAAAATTGGTGAAAATAATTCTAAAAATAAATCTTCGAGTTTGTTAAGCTCAGTCGGAAGGTATTTCCATATAGATTCACGAAGAGTTCACTCTAATTGGGATGGAACAGGCTAATCTGTTTAACTTAACAGAGCTCTGTTAAGGGAATTGGCGAACGTCTTCGCCAACTAAATTAGAATTTATTTTCACACCTGAAAAGATTATGTGCTTTTTACGCATGCTTTTGAGAAGAAGTCTTAACTTCTAATCTTAAATGTAAATAATTGCTGATCAGTGGGCCAACTCTCATAGCATATACCAAAGTATTCTTAATCGTTCCTGACACCTTAAGGCAATCGTTTTGTTATTCAACATTGAATATCTCTAAGCTGTAAATGTGCGCACAGAAACTTGGAACTCGTTTTAAGAGAGAAAGCGTTTTAAATGTTGATCCAACTGAATATATTTAGAAACCGGAGCAATCTCAAGAAAGCATTGAAAATGTTTACATATTTTCATTAGGAAATTTCTCTTATTTTCAACAGACATTGATTTAATTTATTCAAGTGTATCAGAAAGATTACATGAATTGATATTTGTTTAGCCAACATGCAAAACACATAGTTCTCGCATAGTTGTATATACATAAACAATAAAATATAAAGAAGTTGTAAAAACTATATAAAAAGTTAAAAAAATTAAGAAAATTCAAATAATTTCTCTCTATAGTTGCTTGATCTATAATTTAAAGATTAATTTTTGCTTTACACTCAAGTCTTTTTTTTACACGGTGGATACGTTCCTTAGAAAATCGTGCAAAAAAAAAAAAATTGCTTACAAAAATATATGGTAGATATGGTGAGTTCGGGAAAGTGTTCCCCAATTTTAAAAATTCCTGTAGGACGAAATAATTCCAAATATTTTTCGAAAAAACCGTGTAAAATAAGTAAGAGTGAAATCTGTATCGTTTTAAAATTCGTTTTATTACCAAATTCGATCCATAAGTACAACATATAAAAATTGAAACTGAAATTGCGAATAAAAACCAATTTCGCAACTAATTATCGCTACTTGAAAGTAAGCGCGCACGTTTATTACGCACTTGGCCCAAAATCCTATCATCAGTCAGATATATTTGAAATTGATTAATTTTGATTCAAGTGAAGACTGATCATGAAGTTCAAGTACTTCTCGCAGAATACCAAGTTAACACCATATGTGCGGACATAAACCGACATACTTCTGATCACAGTACTCCCCCAATTCCATATGGTATCTGTGCACATACGTTTTGGGTAAGATATTATCAAAATTAAAATTTAAGAAAAACAATTTCTTTGGATTCGTACAAAAAAGTATATATTTTATTATTGGTACATCGACCTACGTCAAAATCGTGTAAAAAAAGACCGGGTAAAAAAAGAGATGGGTGTATTTTCTTAAACGAAATACCTCCATATTTTTCATTGAACAAAAGTCATTACCTTGTTTTTGGAAGTTAAAGTTTGCCATTGAAATTGATATTAGTTTGTCCCTCGCCTCAGCCCCGCCGTTCTTAAATATTATATCCAACAAGCAAGCTACTAAGAATTGCAAGTGATAAGTAATTGGTATATGGCAACTCTAGAATGAAATTGTTGCTCTACGCAAGTAAGAGCAGAATATTTGAAATTTCTTTAGGTAGACGGCATAAAATTATTTCCATTTGTTTTTTTAATGAAATTCCAGTTTGGTAGTAATCTGTGTAAATTGAGACGTTTCAGATGTTATGGAAGATTGATTTACATTTAAAATTAACGAAATGCTTTAATAGGTTTTCACAACTTACCCTTTTTTAATTCTTTCGTTAAATAATTAGAAAAACGAAAAAGAAGGGAATACGTAGATAAAAAGAAGAAAATCAGATAAATTCAAAAGGGATTTCACTCTTAGACAACTAATTTATCAAATGGCCAAGTAAACCTTCGACATTTTAATTTGTTTTTCCCTTTTCTTTTTTTCCTAAATCTGTTTTAAAGCTTTCGCTATGCAGGCCTTTGTCAAGGGTTCAAATAATTCTAATGACGCGTAAATAATACCTTTGCGAACGTAGGTGCCGTGCCATGTTTTGTCTGCAGGGCTTATGGCCTTTAAATTGTTGGCATTACTGAGCGACAGCAAGAAGAGCAACGAACAACGTCATTAAACTTCCGACGACCACATTGACGACATTTTTACACATTTATGTCTCTTTAATAAACATCTTGCTGTTCACTTTCTGCTTACCAGTCATTCACTTATTCATTCACTCGAAGACTATTTTCAGTCATTCGATTAAATTGCTTGTTGTTGTTGTTGTTGTTATTGTTGTTGTTGGCTACTTAAGTTTAACACATTGGCTCAGTCACACGTAGGTTTATCTACTGCAGAACCATACAATTTAACTAGCGTTCTGGTGCCACAGTTACTTGCTCACTTTGTACGTATGAGAAAAATTAAAAGTAAAAAGAAAAAAAAAATAAAAAAAACAAAGATAAATAAATAAAACATACACACTATTAAATGTTTAAAAGAAAGCAAAAAAAAAAAAAAAAAAAAAAAATGTTTTTTCAATGCNGCTTTCCTTTAACTTTTTCTGTTTTTTTGTTTGGTTGGCATCGTTCATAATCAAATAAAGCGGAAATTGCAGTTGTTTGCGTTTAGTTGCTTCCTTTAAGGAATTTTTTTTTTTTTTTTATGCTTTTTTACAAGCGGGTGTGTCCGTGCATTTATTTATCCCTTTTACTCTTTTTAATGTGCACTATGTACCATTCCGGCAAGCAGCCAACAATTCTTGACAATTTCTTCTTCTTCTATGTGTTTTCTACTTCCACTCTTTATTCGTAATACTTATTGACTTGTTTACAGTGTTATTGGTTTACCGATTACCTTCATTCGTTTCTTGTTTCGATTTTTTTTTTTTTTTTTTTTTATTACATTTAATATTTGTGCCAAAATTTTCCTCAAATATTGTGTGTGTGTTGTATGTTAGTTTATCTGTGCATCTCGATATGCCTGTCTATCCATTAGTGTACAATAATTGTTATTCATATTTGTGTGTTGATGATGATTGGTTTTGTACAAAATGATCGTTGATGCATTATATAAACTCTTCACAATTGCTGTCTTGTTGACATTTATTTACTTATCATAAATAATATTTGTTTACGATGTGTTTGGGGACGATGTCACGCAAATGTATTTGCAAGCAACACATAATAACAAGAGAATTTTTTGATGGATGGCTTTTAAATGAATGGATAAATCGGGTACAGAGAGCTGCAGCAAAAACTAAAGTTCAAATCTTAAACACATTTACGTAGAATACGCCATGTCTTGGCGAACCAAACTGATTGTCTTTTATTGTTTTTGACATCACTTAAAGCGTTTTAAACCGGCAGATTAATTGTGTTATTGAGCTATGGATGAGATGGAGTCGCTCTATGGCAAACAAATATCGTTTACATATATCGCCGTCTAATATGGATTTCAAATCAAAGAGATTAAGTCAACATCGCTCGGTAATGAAAGTCATTCACACATCTCGGACGAACTAGTAGCAGCANCCTCTAAATTTATAATCACAGAAACTCTTGATCTTTTATAATGGGTCCTATTAGCAAGTTAAAAGGGCTACGCTATATCTTCTTTCTCTCTCTCTCAGAGCTCTCTTATTTTATTCGCTACGTGTCTTAGCTAATTACGTTCCAATTTATTTTTGTAATCTTTTTTTACACGTAGAATATTCTTGAAGGTACCCGCACGGTGGTCGTATTTAATTATTTGTTAGCTAGCTTTAGTGCGCCTGAAAGGTACCCACTATTTTTTTTGTTGGTTCATCCCAAAACTAACACATCACTGCTTCGAAGTCAATAGTAATTGTTGTCGCGAGGAGTTATTTTTGGAAAAAAAAAAAAATACGATCAGCGGCATAAATGGACCTCTAAGCAATCAATTGTTAGGAATAATAGTAAGGATCTCTGCTTAGGTGGGCCTTTGTTATGAATTGAATTCTGATTTGCATAAAATATTTCAAAAAAAAAGCTAGCAGATCGATAGCTTTTTTTAATTTTAATGTAAGCAGGAAAGGATCTCTGGTCAGGCGGATCTTTGTCTATACATATATGACTTAGAAGTGCTACAAAGCGCTTAAGACTCTTTCGACTTCGGTTTTGTTTTCTGGTGCGCTTGAAAAAATGATAGAAAAAGCACACAATGCGACAGTGGCTTAAGGTGAACCGGCATCTCCCAGTAAGCTACTATCTATCCTATAAATTAGGGCCTCATTTTGGTGCAAAGAGTCTCTATGTTCAGTATGTTTGTACCCGCAGGCTTGTCGGGTAATTTACGAGTGATTTCCGAGAGCATGCAAGATAATCTTACAAAAGGGACGACCGATGCTAAGAGTACCTATGGAGTACCAGATATGAAAGTTTGAGTAAGATTCTCAAGTTTCCTCTTAGGGCAAACAGAGGCCTCTAATTATTTGATGCCCCCGCAATTAGGGATAACCATGGCCCCCTCTAGTACTCCACAAAGGTGCGCGCCCAACAATCAGGCCTCACATGCCTTTTCCTCTGAAGCATTTTGCAACGCCTACCACTTCCGCTTAGTTATGATTAAGCACATGTGGCTTTAGAGTGAGCACGTGGCAACCTGACCTGCGTGGATTACATGGTTTTATTCTGTAATGCATTAGGACTATCGGCATTAAGTGTCTCATAGTTACGGAGATAATCTTGCTTTTGGATTATCGAAATGAATCCCCTGGACGCCATCCAGCTAATATCCTTTTGAATTATTAATCTACCAGAAGCAGATACCAACCCAACATATACCGCCCACCAATTCACACTACAAACTTTTCTAGGCCCCTTCAATAGCACATAGGTATGTCACTTAAATCTTGAGCCTTTATTGTGCAGGAAAATTGTGATTCAAGCACATTCGGACAATTGTAAATTTCTTAAGAGGGAACCTGATGGAAAACTGTACAATTCTATGGTAAATTTCGTTAAGCGAAGACATCAAAGAAGTAAACGAAGGTATGGCAATCCCATCTCACTTTGTTTGGCTTCTGTTTGCTAAGTGTGTGAGTAAGCGAATGAAAATGAAATTGAAAAGTTCATCAAATATCAATTGAACTAAACAACGTTATAAACATTTTGAAATTTCGTTTTATCTTTGATAGATTTCTTGTCTCGTACAGCGAAATCAATTTAATTAAATTAATCATGACTGTAAACAGTCGATGACATCGTCTACGTAAATTTTTCATGAAACCTAATTAAATATCGTTACAGTGAGGAATTGTTGAAGACTTCAATGTTGAGACAGATGACGGAGGCGGCAATGAAAACACGAGAAAATTAATTAAAGCATATTAAGGAGACGTTGACTGATTGCGATGTGGGGGAGACAATTATTTTCAATTATTAACGGATTATGAATTGGTCATTATTTTTATTTTTTTTTTAAATTTCTAGTGGATCCCTGAAGCTACAGCAAATCAGTGCTTTTTCAAAAAACAAAAATTTCTTTAAAATTTCTTTTAAATTTTTTTTTTTTTTCTCCCCAAAATTGAAAGTGACCTTACGGCCTTTAGGAAACATAGTACTTATTCATGCATGTACACACACACACAGACTTAAGTACATGCATGTATGCAAAGGGGGGACCAATTTATTATAGAGAGTCTTAAAGTTACGTGCACTTTTTTTTCTTCTTTTTTTTTTTTCAAGAAAGCCATATCGCCATTGTTATTGTTGTTATTGTTGTTATTGTTGTTGTAGTTGCTGAAAAACATTAAGAAAACATATGTTGTGCTTTTTTAAAAAGATGAGCTGCAGTTAAGCGCATTCATTTCATCCAAAGATATGATTCAAGAGCCGATGTGCGAGATGTCTGTGTGCGTTCATGTCTGATGGCAGACAAAACTTGCGTTTGCAAGATTAAGAGCCATTGCAGCATATCTTCTTGTTTTCTCAATTGAGTCTTCTTTTTCACGTTATAGGTATAATAAGTAAGTTTTAGTTTTTATGAATTATGAAGTGATGCGACCGTTTCGTTTGAGTTTGAGTCTGGTGTCGTTGTTGTTGTTGTTGTTGTTTTCTTGAAAGGAAAATATCTTCATAAAAACGCTTAATGGTGGCGTCTCCATGATAATAATGATGCTTGATGATGGTTATGATAATCATGGCGGTGGTGGTGGTGGTGGTAGTGCTTGGTAGTGATGATCTTAATGATGATTTTTAATTCTTAGTTTAGCAATTTTGCGACGTGCAGTCATTATAGCAACAAGAGTAACACTAACCAAAAATGCATGTGAATTATTGTTATTATATTTTATTATTAATGTTATTAAAGTCTCTTTAAGAATTCATAAATTTTCGGTATGTCGGCTCAACAACAAACATTTAATATATGATCGCGCGTATAGAGTGAAAATGAAAATCTGCGTTCTTTAGTTCATATTTTTCACAATCCCGAACAATGAGAATTTGCCCAAAGTAATAATCACAACGACAAAAAAAAAAAAGAAAAAGGAAAAAGAAAAAAAACTCTGTGGGTGAATTGGGAACAATTTTTTTAATTTTTCAAAAAATTGTAGGCGAACTTATTGCTTTCAATTACATTCATGGGTTTAGAAGAAAAAATGCTGGACAAAATTGAAAGAAAAAATATAAAAAAAAATTAATAAAACCTGTCATGTGGTTTGTGGCGGCAGTAGCTTATACTTGTAATGTCTCGATGGCTATTAATGTAAAGAAAAAATAAAAAATAAAAAATCTTGCACGATCGACATTGTATCACAATAATAAAAAGACCCGAATGTTGTGACATGTTCAGACAAAAAGAGAAATAAAAAAAAAAACAAAAACATTTGTTAAGTGCTTGTAAGCGAGAGAGTGCGCTAATAATGAAAGATCTGCTGGATTTCATTACAAAATTAAAAAAAAAAAAAAAAATTGATTATGCAATTTGGACCTACCACTGGGAGGATACAAAAATTACAGATTTTTCTAACAATAGCCGAAATGTCTAAAAATCTACGCTTACAAAACCAGTTTAGATACAAAGTTGTTTTAAGCAAAGCCATCAATTCGAAAAGGCTGCTCTGGATAATCTTAGTTCACGGCCCACCATTAAATACCCTACACCACGACTTTCCAAATAAGACTTTATATGGGAAGTTGTGGAAGAAGAACTCCGATCCGAATGGCTTTCAATGGCGCTTTCCTTTGGGCCAAAACACGTTTGTATATCAAGTTTAATTAAAGCCTCTCAAAAATTGCGGGTTGTAGGTGAAAAAATACAAGAAAACAAGACGGACAGAGGGACAGACAAGCTTAAAAAAAGATTCTAAGTCGTTCGGTATAATAATAGGTGGATCTGTCTCAAGTCCTTCTGCGTATTGCTTACATCCGCACACATTTAAAATGCTCTTATATCACATTTTGTGTAGGGTGTAAAAATGGTCCTTATTCAACTATCAACGGGACCATGAAAATTACAAGGTACATGAATATTTGGATTTAACACAAAATACTTACCAGAGGATCTTCTGACTGTGACTAACAAAATTATTCTCAATATGCTGAAATTGATCAGCTTAGAATCGCTTATATATGGTATGAAATTTTTAAAATCTTTTCTTTTCCTGTGGCTTTGATAAATATTCATCCGAGAATGAACATAATTTTCTTCTGATATTTACTTACTCTACGGATTATATCTTACATAATATATATGCTACGTACGTGGAAGGGTCAAAGAAGATGAAATATTTTTAACTTGAAATGAAAATAAAACGGTATACGATATCAATATGTGTTTTTTTTTATTTAGATCTAGATCATATATATAACGAGATTCTTTTAACCGCTTCTCTATATAAATCTGCTTCTCTATATAAATCTGCTTCTCTTTCACCAATAACATGAACAATGTCGTCCGTAACTGAGAACTCATCATGTATTGGAGTAAGCCGATGCTCCAACGTAACTCAAAAATAAATCGGTCCAAGAGAGTTATATCGCATGATCTTTGTGACAAGTTCACGTAGGCCTTTTTAGGGAGTACATGGTCGTTGAGCTTTTCCTGCTTTCCTGAGCTTTTTTTGATGGTGCCATGAAAGGTAACCACATGTAACCACATATTGCCACAGTTGACATCATCTGATCTTTATCAAGAATTTCCTTTGTGATAAGAAAGTCCAAGTCCCTGAGAAGAATGACATCTAGTTATTTTGTTCTCGATTTTTATACACACTTCAAAAGTACGCTTACGTTTTTCGCCGGTTGTATACTTAAGAAGAGTAACGTTTGTAGATCGATTATGTTGACCATAAGCTTCCTTATGGTATTTACGCTCTACACGTAGGTCGAATTGGTTCTTAATTTTTGCAAAATACTTTAACAATTCCTGTTCGCTGTGCGATTGTGTCTCCTTTGATATGATGATTTATCAAACAATACTGAACACAAATGTGAATTTCGATGGGAATCTGAAAAAAGGAATGGATGTTATGACGTTTAAAAGCAATCTATATATCTAGCACTAATTTGATCAAGCCTGTGACATATTTACTTCAAAAAAATACACATTGGGTAGGTTGTAAAGTATATGCGTTTTTAATCGGCATGCATTCTTTGTCTGTCTTTTCGTACGCTACCAAAAAGCAACTACAAGCTCAACCATAAAAAGAAGATATGGTTTCATATTTTCCTTTGTAACGCTTAAACTGTCGACAGACCTGCTTATGATAAAGGTGTAAAGAGATCGAAAACCTTACTGAGGATTTTTATTAAAAAATTTAAATTTT